>JAECUM010039215.1:0-16712 GCA_016617855.1 Megalonaias nervosa
GTCTTCCTCGTTTAGTCTGATAGTGTGTGCGGAGACTATACAAGACGTTTTGGAGTGTGTGTGTGTGTGTGTGTGTGTGTGTGTGTGTGTGTGTTTTCAATTCAAACTTTAAAACCCTTCCCCGTTTAGTCTGATAGTTGGTGTGTGGAGAGTACACAAAGCAATTTATTGTGTGTGTGTGTGTGTGTGTGTGTGTAATATTGCTTATATTAGGCCATCAAAAAATGTTATCAGGGATAAAATGAACTCGTAAAATTCATGCATTTGAATCACAGCCACTTTTAATTATTTTAAACAAAATATTTTATGTGTTGTTTTGTATACTTAATTTAATTGTTTGTTTGTTAGTTTTAAAATTTTAATTCCATTACATGTTATTGTAAAGTAACATTGTATGCTGGACTTGACCTTGTCCAAAATTGAGTTCATTTCTGCTTGACCTGATTGACTCCTTTTTATTCTTTTCATTTCATTTATGTAAACAACTAATAATAGCTTCATTATTCTCTATGTGTAGGAGATAATTATCAGGATTATTATTCAGGTAAACAAGAAGTAGTGAATATGTTGATCAGGGTCAGGGTTTTGGAGATTCCTAAAGAATTTTGTAGGCTATTGTGCTGCAAATAAACAAAAGCTCATTAGATCATTCTAGAAGGGGTTTTTTTTATTAGGTAATGGTTGTTTTTAGAAAATGCTAATTGTGACCTGAGGTCAAACAGGGAATTTTATTATCTTGTGACTGTGAGGATCGTACAAGTCGTTCTTTAACATCTAGCACTTTAAGTTGTATTATGTTGTGACCAGTTTGGGCTGAATTTTATTTTCTTCAAATTTTAGTGATTATTTTCTCTGGAAATACAAAAGTACTCTGAAAATATTATTGGATAAAGGCATTCATTGGAATTTATACTGAATTCAAACCTAGAATAATATTTCTGTGATTCAACAAGAGATTTTGACACATCAGCACTTTGTAGGCTATAACAGACTCGTCATCGCCTTCAATTTTGGATCTCTTCTGGACTTGAACTGAGTTTCATTCAGGACTTTTTATTACTAGGACTTGTGCCTTTAATTCTTGGATTATTTTTAGATTTAATTCGCAATACCGTAAGTTCTTTTTCTCGTTTTTTACATTGTTTTTTTATGGAAATAAATTATTTGTTAAATTTTACAAAACTTGTCTTCACTCTTTTCTGTTACTTACTTTAAGAGCATAGAATCGTAACAGAAAATTGGGGGCTCGTCCGGGATACGAATTTTACTAAAAACTTTCAGAAAACTTTGTTTTTGAAATTTATATTCCCTTAGTTTCGGAATTTTTTAAATCCCAAGAATTATTTCACAATTTAGAAATCTTTAGCGAAATCAGCAAGCTTTCAACTGTTTCATCAAGAATGGAGACTTTATTTCAAATCCTACGCAGGAGCAGTTATATTTCTTGAAAAAGATGAATTAATTCAGCTTGCCTAAAATATGATCTTTCTGAGGCAAAAGCTTCTTTAACGAAGCAAGAAATAAAAAATATTTTGGTCCAATATTTGGTGGAAAAAATGTTTTAGATAAAGTGCTTTGGTTTCGATTCGTAAGTCTGTATCAGGCTCTAACATAAAAATAAAGGACTTAAAATTAAAATACAGGATGGAATTAGAGTTAAGAAAGCTTAATCTTCAGAAAAATAAAGAGGAAAATCAAGTGCAAATGCAACTGGAGAAAGAAGAGTAACAAATACAACTAGATAAAGAGGAAAGAGAGAGGAGAATGCAACTGGAGAAAGAGGAGAAACAAATGCAATTAGATAAAGAGGGAAGAAAGAAGAAAATGCTATTGAGAAAGAGGAGAGAGAGAAACAAACGCAGTTACAGAAAGAAGAAAAACAAATGCTGTTGGATAAAGAGGAAAGAGAGAAACAAATGCAGTTCCAAAATCGTACAGACAGTAAATTCTTAGTGTGGCCTATGAAACTCCTTTGGCTGGTCATTTAGGGATTAATAAAACTTATCACAAGATCTTGAATCACTTCTGTTGGCCAAAAATTGAAAGTGATGTTTGTCAATACTGCAGATCTTATCACACTTGTCAAATGGTAGGATGGTAGGAAAACCCAATCAGAAGATACCTAAGGCTCATCTGCAACCTATTCCTGCATTTGACAAACCATTTAGCAGAATAATGGTAGATTGTGTCGGTCCCTTACCTAAGACCAAGTCAGGTAACCAATACTTGTTGACCATAATGTGTGCGTCAACAAGATTCCCAGAGGCAATTCCTTTGAGAAATATTAAAACTAAAACAAAGTAAAAGCTTTGATAAAGTTTTTTTTTACTCATTTTGGCCTTCTCAAATCTGTCCAATCTGATCAAGGATCAAATTTTAAGTCTGGAATATTCCAGCAAGTTATGTACGAATTAGAAATCCAACAATTCAAATTTTCTGCCTATCACCCTGAGAGCCAAGGGGCTTTATAAAGATTTCTTCAAACTTTGAAAAATATGATTCGGTCATATTCTTTTGATACGGGTAAATATTGGTATGAAGGTATTCATTTACAATTGTTTGCCATTCGGGAATCAGTTCAAAAATCTTTAGGATTCAGTCCCGTTGAACTAGTCTATTTTGTTGTGCTGACCGTTTGAAAAACTTGAATGATGTTGTAAAAGTCCCATGGAAAATTGATTCTTCGCACATTTGAATAGTCTGTTTAGAATAATTAAAGAAAATACCTCGAATTACTGGCATACACTTGTTAAGACTGAGCCATTCACAGCCTCGAGCGAGGAGCTGTTCCTAAGAAGGACAACAAACTAATAGCTCTGTATGTCACAAAATCATGCATAAGTACACCGTTCATAGAATTTAAACATGTCGCATTCACTTAATACAAGAGAGATAATCCTGAAATACTTACTTAAATCACATGCAAGAGTAACGTTTTTGTTGGACTCTAGAACATCTTCCAACACAGAGAACACAACATTTCCATATTTCAGTATTTCAGTATTGAGTCTCTTCGAAAAGTTGCTTGAGGTGTCATCAGCTCATTTTGCTTTAGAAGCAGAAGCTACACATTAGACGCAAATCCAAGTGAATATTAGAAAGACAAAACAATGAACTATGAACAACGTTGGCAGACTAGTGACATATGTTAAAGTTTGTAAATACAAGATTACACCATCTTGCTAATTTAATTAGTACAAAAGTGTTTGTTTTGCTTCTAAGAATTTCAACGCTAAAAGGTTTGTTGTACTCAACCGATGCATAGGTAGCTTTCTCTCTTGAAACAAGTACATTAAAACTAAAATGAGGCTCAGTATCTCCGATGTATCAATACTGATATACCTACTCACATTTATGGAGGAGTTCGTAATTGCAAGAATAGAGGAGGCAAAAGTATGTCCTCACGTTAGGTGAGAGAATAGTCAAATATTTCTCAAAATCAAATTGCTTTTGAAAGATTTTATAATTAACATACTTATATTTAATCCAAATCTCACACATTCAAGGTGCACAAAACTATCTTGAAAAGTAAAATATACAATACAGTATACATTAAAGTCTACAGTCATTCTGCAAAACAATTCTCTGCCAAAAGATAACCATTCTTAACTTAATATAGGTACTTGTTATGTTTGTTCCTAATTCACCATAAACAATCATCGTATGCGCGTTTTATCTTTTCCCGAAAATAATTTTACAAACTTGCATATGTTTACATGAATTATATGACGTTTAAATCCCTCATCCCCTGTTCCAAATGGTACAATTGCTAAAATTGTATTGTATAAAAGATGCAACTGCAGATATAGTGGTAAACTCAGCTGATGATTCAATGATGTAAAACAATGTGACCAATCGGTGAAGAATAACGTCTGTTGAGAATTGTTTACACTGGACAAAGTCTCACACTTCTAAATTTAGTGACCTCTAAAAAACATCTTACGATATTTATAAACTTTCTCTAACCTGAAAAGGAGTGATAGGCCTGTGTTATCCTTGTGTAAATGATATTGAACTCATGTAAGATTGTTTGTTTTCATTCTGACGTATTGCAAGGAGCTTTCTAAACATATATGCCTCGTATGAGTGTTGGAGATAAGGTGGACTTGAAGTAATATCATTCAATCATTAATCTAAAGAAAATATTTGTTACAGTAAGGATGGTATTGAATGGGTAGCATAATGTGGAGTTAAGACAAAAAACAATGTTCATATGGTGATACCCTTCCGCCATCGATGTGTCTGTTTTCTACAAACTGTTTCGTGATTCTGCGCCACCACCTATCATACAGAGACAGGCATGTTTAGCATCAAGAATAGGACTTTGAAGTCTAGTCACTAAGAGTACGCTTACATCAAGCATAGGACTTTGAAGTCTAGTCATCATGAGTACGCTTTCATCAAGCATAGGACTTTGATGTCAAGTCATCAAGAGTACGCGTACATCGTTACGTATATATAATTAAATTGCTTGTGTGTTAGTTTTAAAATTCTTTTTTATTTGAGTTTTGTTTCATTACATTTTATTGTAATGATTATTGCAAGGATTCAAAATTCTTTTTCAGTAAAACGTAAGACGTAAAACCAATTACATTTGCAATATTTTTTAGTTTACCTTGGTCCGCGGTAGTGTAATCGCTACGCGAAATCGATTGGCTATTGCCAAGGTCATTTCGTCTAGTCTAAATAAACAATATTTTATTTTTATATTTATTTCAGAGTGATAGTAGATAGGGGTTCTTCCTACGTGACGAATGGCATTTTTCGTATTGCGTATTTCAAGTGTTATGAGACCACGTAATCTATCTCGCGAGAACGGGGTGATCATTCGGGTGAATATATAACCCTTTCTGAGCGCTCGTCAGTCAGATGTATTCTGAAACCTCGAAGGCCGGATAGGTTTTTTTATTATTGAAACCAGATTGTTTTTAAATTCATTTGTGTTTGGAATTTAATAATTTATTCTCTAGAAAACCAAACGAGCGTACTGTTTTATAAATTCTGGGAGAAAGAAATGCAGTGGAAATTTATTCTGGAATTATTCGGAAACATAAACTGTGATTAAATTGAGGAATTGTTGATATTTGTACAAGGACCACATCTGACGTCATCGCCTTCCATTTTGGTACGTCGTCGAGATTCGAACCTGGATTCTAATAGAACTATTTAGTGATAGGACTTGTAATTTTCATTCTTAGGATTAAATTTTGGATTATATTCACAAACCGTAAGTCCTATTTTCCAATTTTACATTGTTTTCTAGGGAAATAAATTATTTTGTTAAAATATACAAAGCTTGTTGACTTCACTCTTTTCTTCTGTTACATTTGTACGAGCCTACACGTAACAACATCAAGCATAGGACTTTGAAGTCTAGTCACCAAGAGTACGCTTACATCAAGCATAGGACTCTGAAGTCTAGTCACCAAAAGTACACTTAACCAATGAACATTATTAGCAACTAACTGAGTCAACGATATAAAAAAAAATCCATATGGACAGGTCTACAATGGTCACTAGAAGAGAGAGAGAGAGAGAGAGAGAGAGAGAGAGAGAGAGAGAGAGAGAATGTCAATTAGTTTTGTTTGAGTCCACGTTGATGCTGCAAGTATCTATGGTGGTAAATCAGTTAAAAAATCTATGTTGACCGTTTCAATAATCATCAGTGCTTAGGAGCTTTTCATTGGCGGAGGGGAGAAATTCATCGCTTTCATTCCTTGTCGATAATTATTATACATTATACTGTGTTTTACGCGATTATTACGACTAGTTGTTTTTAATATTTGCGCGTACTTTTTGCGATTAACCTTTAAAATTTTGTGGTATTAGTAAACTTGACAATATTGGTATTGGCAAGCTTCTAGATAAGACAGAGGGGATTGGTAATAATAATAATAATAATAATAATAATAATAATAATAACAATTACAACAACAACAATAATAATAATAATAATAATAATAATAGTTCATCTCTCCATCAGGGTACCCAAGAAAAATGAACACTCAGAAAGCTGCAGACTAGGTCGTGCGGCGAGGAGGGTTGGGGGAGTCAGGGACAAAAATTAATACCCAATATCAATCACGATTTATCTAATTATTTTTCATCCTCTTTAATTACATTTCGAATTGACCACTCCAACTCAGAACATTTTTATGCAAATGGAAAATATAAGGCTGCTGTTATTATTATTATTATTATTATTATTATTAGTAGTAGTAGTAGTAGTAGTAGTAGTAGTAGTAGTAGTAGTAGTAGAAGTGGTAGTAGTTGTAGTAGTAGTAGTATTTCTTCATTTTCACCCTTGTATACTTTAGAGATCTTAGAACATTTGAAAATAATTGATTATTACGGTCTGTAAAAACACATATATTTTAATAAGAACGCTATACAAAACAGCTTTCTGAACTAAAGAAACAAAAATATTCGTATATATATATATATATATATATATATATATATATATATATATATATATATATATATATATGGCCAACCCTAGAGACCTAGCCCTGTGTAAGAGGTTCATTTGATTAATCATCTTGAAAGGGATTTTTACTTACAAACCCTAACTATTAACAAACATACATGTATTTATAATTACATGGGGCTCCGGGTGGTTGAGTGGTGGCCTTTACCGATCTAAACTTGAGTTCGAGTCTCGGGCTTAGCCTATGTGGGTATGCGAGAAAATGTTCCAGTTGACGGTTCTTATCTGGGTTTTTCCGGGTTCTTCCTTCATCGGTTATAATCGCCACCATGTATAGCCTATACTGCGCTGAGTAATGGCGTTCAACCCCAATACAGCAACGCCATTTTCAAGTCCAAACTCAGGTTACTATTAACAGCCAGTAGGACATATTTGTTTAGCATATAAGGCAAACCAGGGTTTTCGATTTTAATGGAAGTGGACAAATGTATATCAAATGGGATAGATAATTTTTTTAAATCCAGGTATTTTGAAGTGATCCCTTATTTGGCTGAGGTAAAAGGTTGTTTTTTATTCTTCATCCAGTCATCAAGATTTTAACTATTTGCTATATTACTACTTGTATTACTACCCATTTAATCTTACATGGCTGATCTAGCGTTGGATAGAGATATCCAATTCATGATGAAGTATCGCACACCTAAAGATTCCATGTAACACGCAACCTGGTACTACTTTTACGACATGAAATATTTAAATTCGGTCCATTTATAAAATATCGGGAATGATTTATTGCTATACCTTTAACATTATTGAGAAAGTCAACTCACGTTTGCAATTTAAAGAAATGTTATAATGGGTGAAATGACCTCTTTTTCGCTCGTTATAATAGGGGAGTATCGTTACTAGCGACGAGCAGCTTATAGGCTTTTCATGGTGTCTACCGCCGAGAAATGGGAGTTTGTTGAGGCTGACAATACTCTTTTGGACAAAATGTTTGAAAATGAGTTCTCAGATGAAGCTGGTGTACAAAGTGACACCAGGCATGTGTGTGTGTGTGTGTGTGTGTGTGTGTGTGTGTGTGTGTGTGTGTGTGTGTGTGTGTGTGTGTGTGTGTGTGTGTGTGTGTGTTTTGCCCTTTGCCGTTGAAATCTTTACAAAATCCCGGTAAAGTAAGAAAGACTCAGGGAACCATATCAAAATAAACAGACAATTAAGGGACACTACAACTTTTAAACTTCCAATGAGGTTGCCTATTGCCCCAAAGTGCTGATTTCTGGGCGCAACGAACTTAAACAAAAATGGTCTAAGTAACCGAAGAAATAGTTCAATTTGAACTGTGCGTCCATTGACCTTATTTCCACCTTGAGCAGTGATGATACTGAAAGAAACATTCCCAAATGTAAATCATCTAAAATTCCAAATTAACCTAAATTCCATTTCAGCTTCAGAGTTTCAAACATACAACCGGCATCATTTTTTTAAAAAAAGGTTTTATAGAGTAAGTTTAAGTGGATGAAATTTCAATTTGTCAATTAACATTAATGACGAATTGAATTTCTTGAGTAAATCGGAGGACAAAACTGACAAACATTTGCACCACAAAGGTAGACTTATCAGAGAGAGCGAGACATGCAGCTGTTTTAACGGTGGTGCCAATTTTAGAAGAATTGCAAATGTTAAAGAAGAAAACAAAGACAAGAAAATATGACAATATTGGTAGGAATGTTCTTATTAAAATAATCCAAATGAATATACAAAATCCAGTCCACATCTTAGAAAGAGACCGAATCTTCCTGTTTCTTTAAGTTATAGGATTAAATAATCACCCATAAGTTCATTGCATCAGTAGTTTCTTGTAAAGATAGAAAATGTCAGAAGTATTGTAAATTAACAAGCTTTCTGTATAAAATTTTTCGTATTTAATTACCTTTAGTCTGTGAAATTTGCACTGAAATTTTCTTGCCAATAAAATAGGTGTATTCATTAAGTAGACGATAAGAAAAATGGTTACTTACTGATCCGGAAGCTTTGTTCAATTTGAGAAGTAAAGAAAAATACACTTGTCAGTGATTGCAGACAAATTCATTCAGATGTACAATAAAACCGTTTAAAAGTTTACAAAAAAGAGTAATTCACCATATCTGCAATGCAGACAAACCGATGGTGCTATTGCATAGTATATATCATAGCTCCATTTACATACATGTAAATTTTCAGAGGACTATACAATATGTTTCATGAAAAAACTAATTCCTTATTCATTATTTTTGAAACATACATTACAAACAATTGACAAGAATATGTGACTGAAAGGTTTCGTTTCTTATCGGAGGATAAAACTTGTTTGGTACGGCGTAGGAACACGAGTCACAGCCTAACAGCCTCGATATATTCATTGCACAAGTTGACTGTGACACAATGGTGAAATTAAATTTATTGTTAAAAAAATTGTATTTAATTTTTTTAAACTCAAAAACGTTTGTTACAAATATTAAACTTTTCATTACTTGCCCTATTTGTCTCAAAATTTTAAAAACTTATATTGAAATTCTTTTTAATTTAAAAATGTGCGGCAATATTTAAATTTTTATTACTGCCCTATTTTTGTAAATTATGGACCACAACTGTGCGAAGTTTCAGCTCTGTGTCATGAAAACTTGTCTCACAATGAGAGATCAAAGAGGGATACCCATACCAAATAAAAACTTCTAGCCAGGCCTTTGATAACACTCGAAACAAAACACAAACATGTAGTTGGCTTATATATTATACACTTAAATAATGTTCTCATGGTAGGATTCAAACTCGTTTCTTCATAAATTTCAACGCATTGATGGAGATTAATTATGTATAGTGACTTGACTGTTTTATGACACCAGTAAAGACTAAGTAACTCGCCCTATAGAATGAGGCCGTCCTCGTACTGCAACAACAAAATATCCACGCATGTGACGAAAATCCCACCTATGCATAACATTTAATAGTACCGTACTTTACTTACTGCTCGAGTGATAATACAGAAATATTTTTAAAATCTCCTTGAAACTAACATTTCTTAAGTCTGTAAGTACAACATCACACAGACAGAACGCAGTTTTCTTGTTCAAACTTTTTCAATTTGTAGCCGTTTCAGTAGTATAGAGAAAGGCCGCTTCTAGACCATTAGTATACCCTTAGTATCTGGCTTACTTTTTTTATATTCATTTTGCCGTTTTAAAGCCTCCTTCTTAAGTTTTTTCGATAACCCTACATAAGAGGTCCTTGCTACGCCTAACATTTATTACTGATTTATTTCCATCCCTAAAGAACTTTTTATTTTACAAGATTGAAAATAGAAAAATAACCCATCCTCCAGATTGAATGTAGCTGAACATAGCTCAGCGGCCTTTCTCTATACTACTATATAAATCAATAATGTCTGAAGCAGTATTATATGGTTCTATAAGGTTTTATTATCACCATAATAGTTTATAATTTATTCTGACTAGGACAGTTTTGTTTTATAATAAACCAACAGGAATGATCCAATGTTGATTTATAAAGAAGTAGCCATCTGGCTTAGACGTTAGTATAAATGAGTAAGACTCTATTTGCAAAACTAAATATAAATTAGTATCTGGTTTACTATACAGCTATTTATTTGGATAACGGACACTTCTATCACGATTTTGATCAATTCTACCTAAAACAATAATGGTCCAAATAAGATTCTAATACTTCCTGTCTAAAAGAATCAGATACAAGTATCATTTCCATATCTACAACTACTTCTACAGAATAAAATCTATATCAGTATAAGTTTTATAATGTCCTAACGCTAATGTGTTAACTCCATCCTGACACCACCTTTTATCATCAAAATTAGTTAGACCCTGCTTGATAACCTGATCAGTATTTACCTGATGTTTGTACGATCGGAACGAAACCATCTCAGCAGTATGTTTCTTGTTGCTAAATTAAACATCCTTGTAGTCATCGAATGTTATATTTCTCTTTACAACTTTCTTCTTTACTCCTTTTGCTTTTTTAGACTCCTTGCCATCGTCTACACGAACTGCATACATCTTCGATCGTAACCCAATAAACTCCGCTACTGGCTTAAAGCAATACTCGTCTTTCATCTTCCCCATCACCTTCTTGTTAGTAGGGTCGTGGAATCTATTTTTAGCAGGGACGTCTGATAGATCGAATTCATCTTTGTGATTAAAGATATCCTGATAGACATCTTCTGCAAATATTTCATAAACCAGTGAGTCAGTGTCTGTAAATAACAGATTCGAGTTAGGCCAGATTTTCTTGACAAAACCATAATGAAAATCGTACATTAGCCACTTAGATGTCTCTAGTACTGTAGCACCGACGAAGATAGGCTTGTTTAATACTAAATTGGATTTATGTTTCTTAACCATAACAACATCTTTACAAATAGGTACAATGCCGGCAAATCTCTCTGACGCAACTAATTTGCTACAACGTTTATGTGAATTTACTATTTCAATATCTACACGATTAAAAATATTCTCCATGGTCTTACCAAATACTGAGTTATTCATTAACTTAAAGAAATCTTTTTCAAAATTTGTAGTTGCTTTCGTTCGCATATCATTATTAAATTTAATATAATCTGCCATCCAGAAAGACTGTTCGCTCATCAATACACGATGGATCTTAGTTACCTTTAAACCGTATTTGACTGCCTGCTTGAGGTTTCTATAATGCGTAACGTAATTACGTTTATTTAATAAATTAGGCACTAGCTTCTCGATGATATACGGTTTTCCAACGCGATTATGCAGTTGTGTAGAAGATAGTAATGAGTCTGAAATAACCATTTTCTCTGGTAGAATAGGATAGTCGTTATGTAAATCATGTAGTTCTTTAGGATAATCTACGTCAACTTCAACATAAAACGAAAACATTGAGTTTGTAAGGTCCACAGTTAAATTATTTGTATAATCGAGGAATCTCTCTGGAGTAGCCCATCCCAAGCACCTGACTGGCATAGCCTGACACATCGCCCACGAATACAGACCGTTCTTGTCTAAATAAATTATATAGCAAGATGGCTTATCAGAATCAAACTTAGTTAAGTATTTATTATTTGCTAATGCGTGTTTCTTACTAATAACGCTAATACCACCTTTTATAGATTTACCGATAAAATTATATTGGTCGATGTTGCCATCAGTAATTAATTCTATTTTAGCCTTAGTTAACTTGAATAACGCATCCCACGACAATCCTGGTGAGGAGAAATACCAACCAGGATCTAATCCATATTTATTAATACTAGTTAGACGGAAACTTCTAAAGATGTCATCCAACAATAAAACATCCTGAACAAGATAGATATCTAGATAATCACCGATAGTCTGACAATTTAATCTATTCCAAACCTCATGAGCGTGATTATAATTCTCATCAGATATATTTTTAATATTCAACGACGAGTAAAACTTATCTTTACACGGTAATAATGTTTCATCGAGCTTAGCAAAACTGTCTATATACTCATAAGGGAATATACCTTTTTGTTTCATAATGATAATATTATCTTTAAAATACTCTGTAAGTGAAGGGAACTCCGAGCAATTCTTGGCAAGTTTATTTAATGATGATGGCATAAACTGCATACTGTCGATAAATCTTAATGAACCAAGAGTTAATGACATTACTTTTTCTGCATTATTAGGGATACAATCAATCTTCTGGTTATTACATAAACATATAACATCAGGATGTCCTAATGCTCTTACAACAAAATGACTGTCATACCCTCTGAAGTTGTGGGCAATACAAGGTATGAACCTCAGTGCGTGATATTTTAAGTTGCAATAGTCATGTGCGGCTCCACGATACTGTCCAGTAAGATGACAGTGATCATGTACCTTTTTAACTTTACTACTATCTGGAACGTTGTTATCAAAATCTTTTTCACATATATGACAAACAGAGGCTGTATCATAATTATTCTGTTGTTCTGGCGTTAATGGAATCATTGGAGTTACCTCACTAAGCTTATTATTAATTTTAACAGCCTCAGCAAATAGATTTTTCAACAACCATACTGCAGGATCTTCATCATTAATACTTCTACGGCGATATAATCTAACTGGCTCTGACAGTGTTGGATCTACTATACAACTGACTTTATACGCAACAGCAACAGGAATATGTACATTTACGTGTCTAGTCAGTCTAGATCCTGCTGTACTAACATCATCAACAGGTTGTAATATTGACTCAAAATCATATACGATCGAAAATGGAATTGTAAACTTCTTCCTATAATTCGTGAATGATAAATACTTATCAGATTCTTTTGGTAATGTTGTTTTTTGATCATAAACACAATACTGTAGATGGTCATTTAATAATTCCTGACTAGAAAATCCGTGTAGACATTTATAACAGAAATGTATTTTATGTTGATGTCCATTATACTGATATCTAAGTAATCCACTAAAATTCTTTATCCACGACATATGTTTCTTATACCTAAGTAAATTAATTGTTCTAGGTCCAGCAAATGGTGATATACGTAAAGGAAATATTTTCTTGTTCTCATCAAGACCATACACATTTATACCATCAGGAATTAACTCACGGTTCTGATTCTCTATTTTACATATTTCCTTTACATCTGTAGAGAAACTAACTCCAGTTAGATTCAATCTACTAACATATTGTTGATAATTACTAACTCGATTAGCATGATGAGATGTGGGGAATAATGCAGCTAGAATACTCCACATTACACATTTATTATCATCACTGACCACATTAATACAACAGTGAGTATCTTTAATCGTTTTAGGTAATTCTATAAACTTACCATCACGTAGAGGATTAGATTTATGTACATCAATTAATAAATCAATTATACCATGAAACGTCCAACCAGATCCTTTTTCAGTAAATTCATCGAGCTGCTTATCATAATTCTGTACGATTTTATCTACAAGCTCATCAATATCATAATCAGGCTCATTTACACGTAATAAATAATGTTGTTCTTGTTCTTTTTGTTTTAGGCGATGTATTATACCAGTAGAAACATCTTCCGCATCAGCGTTTTTAAATATTTTAATCGTATTCGATTCGAAGTAATGTTCGGTTTTTTCTTCGTCTACAGGACGTTTCATAACAACATGTACCCTAACTAGTATTTTAACTGTTCCATCATTATGCTGAATAAATTTAATTATATCTTTAAGTATTTCATGTAATGGTCTGGAATTATTGTCAATACGAACCTTATACGTTTTATTATAACCGTCGAACGATGACTGAGTTACTTCTATAGTTAAATTCGATCTATCTTCATAAATTTTCTTTATAGAATCCTGCAACTGCTCTAGATCAGCATTGGATTTAGGGTATTTTACTGCCTTACCAGTTAATGATTTATACTCGTCCATTAACTGTATTACTTCAATATTACGTGTTTTCCTAGTTGGTTTTCCAGGAGGTTTAGTCATCCTCATCTCATCATGCACCAAGGACATTAATAATTTTTGACGTTCTATCTCCTTTTCATGTTTTAATCGATCAACTTCATTTTTTAATCGCTCTAGATCATAATTAGATTTAGGATATCCAATAGATTTTCCAGAGAGACTTTCATAGTCGCTCATCAGCTTCTTTGCTGTTTGTGAACGGCTGAAGTACGTTCTTTGCATTATTATATAATAATATTACATAAAATTTATCTAATTAAAATTATTTGCTTAAAAAATTGATATGATTTAAACATAAAATATTTATAAAAATATAATAATGCCATTTCCACGAGGACAGAATTACTGTAAATATCTACCTCAGGGATCAACTGAGCTCTGCCAGAGACGATGTTATGATGAATACTGCAGCATCCACAAACAATCTATAAGAAGAGGAGTAAAAGAACCAAAACCATGCCTGAGCTGTAATGTTGGAACAAGAGGTAAATCTGATTTATGCTATAGATGCGGTGGTAAAATTATCGTGCAGTTGTATATTATTATAAAACGAGATCACCACAACATAAAGTATATAAACAACAACCACCCACAGTCGAGGATTTTCTTTGTGTCATCTAAATTTGAATTACTGTTTATTATACGAATTATGGATAAGTCTGAAGAAGATTACATCAACATTCTGAAAAAATATATGTATTTATTAAAACAACTACGGGATTTACAGGGAAAAATAAAATACTTAGAAAAGATTATCTGTAATAAATGTTATTCAAAATACTTCAGACAGAATAAATAAATAATTAAATAACAAATAATTATATATAATGGTAATTCTGATAGTCTGTTGAGTTGAATCTAGAGTCGAGGTTCAATTACTGATAATTCCTTCATCAAAATAAAATTATTATTTTTTCTGTTATTAATTCAGCCAAACAACATTAAATTAATAAAACAACAATAATATAATGTCGATATCAGTAAATGATCTACTGGCATTAAATATACTAAACAAACATACTGGACCAGACAATTATTTCAAGGACGCGTTGATTCAAGGAATAAATGGTAATAGGTATTATATACCACCACCTGATTCTCACTTAACCTTTAAAATTATTAATAACAAGATCGAACCGGTTATTGGTAAAGTAACTGACTTAACACAATTTTCTTTGATTATGATTGTTGACGAGTTTTCAGAGGCATTCGATGACAGATTCAATTTACTATGTAAATCAGTTACAGATATAGAATCTGTTTTAGGACGACCATTATCTGTAGAGGAAACTAAAGCTAAGAAGATAGTTGATGATCTATTATTATGCAACTCAACTAAAACATCTATATTGGATGAAGTTGAATCAGATAAAAAAAGAAACAAATACTGGTGGACGATTACGAGGAAGACCACCAAAACAGAAATAATAAAGCATCAGAATGACAAAATAACATTATTATTATTGTTGTGGAAAGTTGCCATTTTTCATATAAATATATAATTAAGGATACTTTCCACAAACATATATATAGTCATCAGATTGATTAAACAACAATTAATTCTGACATTGTCAGGACAAACCTTTAGATTTCGATAATAACATATATTATTATTGTTGTGGAAAGTTGCCATTTTTCATATAAATATATAATTAAGGATACTTTCCACAAACATATATATATATAGTCATCAGATTGATCAACCGGATATTACTTCTTCATCATATAATATTGTGCTGCGACTATTGTCAGCCGATGATTTGTTTTAGTTAAATCGGAGATTCTACCTTTATCTGTCTTTTGTTCATACTTCAAGTTCTTTATTAATTTTCTTTGATCAACAATCTTGTTTTTATATTCAACTACAATCTGATCATGATCATCTATTTTATTTTTCTGCTTAGCAATTACATCTTCAAGATTATCTATTTTATTCTGTAGTTTCATCATTTTACATTTCTGATCAGCAATTACATCATTAAGATTATTAATTACATCTTCAAGATCATCTATTTTACTTTTCTGATTAGCAATTACTTTTTGATCATCGTCGTTACCAATGGGGCGGCAACATTCTATTTGATCATCTGAGGTCTCCTCATCAACATCAACAGCAATAGGTATTAAATTAGGTTCTACATTATTATTGTACACGTTGAATCTCTTCCATATATCATAGACCCTCGATGTACTTATACGATATTGTTTTGCAATGTGATGTGCAGGTTGTCTATTTCTGAGGTTAGCGATATTATGCTCATCAATATTAGTTATAATAGCTGTCTTGGGCATATATTTTTTAAAAAAATAAAAATAAAAAATAAATTATTTTTGATGATCATGAAATATCTTCGACCTTTTTATAGTTGCTAGGAATTCCCTAAGTAATTACCAAAGGTCTGGTAATACAACTATAAAAAGGTCGAAGATATTTCATGATCATCAAAAATAATTTATTTTTTATTTTTATTTTTTTAAAAAATATATGCCCAAGACAGCTATTATAACTAATATTGATGAGCATAATATCGCTAACCTCAGAAATAGACAACCTGCACATCACATTGCAAAACAATATCGTATAAGTACATCGAGGGTCTATGATATATGGAAGAGATTCAACGTGTACAATAATAATGTAGAACCTAATTTAATACCTATTGCTGTTGATGTTGATGAGGAGACCTCAGATGATCAAATAGAATGTTGCCGCCCCATTGGTAACGACGATGATCAAAAAGTAATTGCTAATCAGAAAAGTAAAATAGATGATCTTGAAGATGTAATTAATAATCTTAATGATGTAATTGCTGATCAGA
>JAECUM010039216.1:0-24961 GCA_016617855.1 Megalonaias nervosa
ACTTGTCTTGCAACCAAGTGTCCAAATGCAAACGATCCATCAATTCTAAACTATGGCCTTGCAGGATTTTCTTTCGACGGTCGTAAAAGCCCACATTGTGAGGATCGTCATCTACTGCCAGGGCTGTGTCGTTAAACTTGTCCTCACCTGCGGTGTCAGGTTTCCAAACCACGCAAGCATCCAGATGAGTGTTCTTGGCCTCTTTTCCGTACGTCAAGAGATTTTCCAGGTACGTTCGGTAAGGGTAAGTATCCATGCTACTGCTGACCAGTTTGTTATTCAAGTACAAATCCACTTCGCTGAACAAGGAATGCATGAAATTGCTGACTGGAGCTACTCTGGCATCGGCTCCCGGATTGGTGTTGTCCGTTTTGATCACTTTGAGTTTCAGGTACAAGTAACTACTATTCAGATTGATGTAATCTTAGGGCTGTTCTTGATTTCAAACTCGATGGGAGCTGAATCCGTCAAAGAGGAGACGGGATGAAATTCGACCCATTGGGATTCTTGCATCGTCGTCATGGTGGGTGGCATGGCAAACAGATCCAGTTCCGACTTGGAACAGGCGCAAGACTCTCAGTGCATCATTTTCTTTCTTTCTCGCTCTGATTTTTTAATAATCGAAAACGTCTAAGTCTCGGACGGTTTTTCTTTTCTTTGTCTTTTTAGCTCTGGGGGTGTGAAGTCCTCTGAAGGGGTGTTTTCGTCGTCTCTTTCTGCCTTGTCCTTGCTGTGGCGTTAGGGAAGTACGAATGCCTCACTAGGCAGCGTCCTGGGCATTTATAGGAGTTCCTCGTCGGCCCAAAATGTCTTTGCCAGTTTGAAGCAAGACATTTTGGCCTGCTCTCAAGAAAGGTTCTTTGGGATTTTGTTTGTCAATGATGCCATTTTGGAGAAATTCTTTACCTTGTGTCAACGCGGCATCTTTCAAGGCGTGCAATCCCCGTGTCACCATCGGTTTCAAAACGGGAGACACCAAACGAAAGGCCAATTTCAGCATATCTCTTAAACCATGTCCTCGTTGTCGAGCGACTCCGTGATACACAGGATACATGACTGAAAAGGGATTAGTGTAATCGTTTTCGAAAATGGAGTTTCACTGTGACTTTCCCCTTGGTGAATGAAATATTTTGTCCCAGATCTCTTTTTATAGTAATGTTGACAGTGTCGAAATACGACTTACTGACGGGCAAATAGTGAGAATGTACAAATTCGCGGTAAACATGATAGGTGTTTCCACCTTCCTCATCAGCGTTCGTGGCAGAATCCACTTTGAAAAGAATGACACGCAGTAAGGGTACGGAGGTGTGTCCCACCACGTTCTATTCCACCACATCGGAGTACCCAAAGATGAAATTCAGTCCTTGGTTCATTTCTACAGGGAATCGAAAATATTTCGCAAAACCCAAGTTGCCGGTAACAGATGTTATTTCGTTTTTAATCTTGATCAACTGGGGATCTCCACCCAAAATGTCATACAATTCACGACAAAATGTAATGGCCAATATTTTGTCCTCTGAAAATCTGATTAGTAGGCGACGAGCCATTTTATGGTACTCGAGGGTAACACCTTTTCTGGTTTTCTCCAAGGCTTTGCCAAACACGGTATTGAATTTGGTAGCAATCGTGTTCACCAAATGTTGACCCCTAAAATAATAGCCAAACGGAAAGGTCAACAGATAGGTGAACCGTTTAAATTTGGGGTCTTGTGTTTTCATAGTCATCTGCAGTTGTGCGTTCATCCAAGTGTTGTTGCACTTGCTTGTCATGAACTTCCACCGTAAAAGTGTTTTGATTTGGAAGGATATTTAGAATTTGTGTATGATGAATCATTTCCACTACGAAACTTCCCAATGGACTTCGTGATCCAATTGGATGGCCTAAGGTAATTTGGCCGTGTAAGAGCATTAAGGTTTTTTGGGAAACACCTCCATGGAACTGTCACTGGGTAACGTCAAGTAAAACAGGTTATTCATAATTCCAGAGTTCTAGTGTCCGAGGGGTCGCTGGAGGTCAGAGGAGTGTCTACAAGAGGATTGCTATGGTGAGGAGCATTTCAAGGAGGGATTGAGAACGTAACCGATGTAACTGCTCAGTAAAATGGTCCACAATTGTTTCTCTCCTTGTTGCAAACTCAAAGTGGCAATGGCAGCACCAATGACACAATACACCACAAAGATTTGGTAGAAACAGACGATTTGCGTTTTAGGCACACGTTCTCCACACCACACCCACAAGGGTTGCTTTTGTAGATCTTGCAGAGAAAAACTGGGGGATGGAGTGGTCACTGCAGTAGCTGAGGCTGTGTTGAAGGGCATGATGGTCACTTCATTTTATAGTCGATGATTTGCGAAGCGTCGATTAAAGAGTCAAAACTGGGAAGATATCCTTTCCAACGTATTTTGACTTCTTTGACACGTCGTTTTTCCACTTTTCGGGTTCTTCGATCGAGAATGCTTTCGATTTCTTACACGTCTTCTTTTTGGTCACACGTTGTAATTCGGGCAAGTAAAACGTTCCTTTTAACACTTCCCCGTTCATGTCTTCCAATTTATAGAAGGGAGGATGACGGCCAAGCACTCCTTCAGTGATACGAAACAATTCGGTGGTCCAGTTGGGTAAGTAACCTTTGTCAAAAGTGCGTTTGGTTTTGTCAATACGCACCCATTATCCTGCTGCCAACATTCCACCTTTCTTGGGGGCAGTCACCGTTGGGGACGTACCAAACAGGCGCCCGAAGATGGTCACTTCGTTGTCGGGAGTCATTTCTTGAGGGGCACGTCCGATGCTCCGATGGTAAGATTGGTTGTACGCTTGGACTAGATGCCGTAAGACGTCGATGTACTTAAGAGTGTGTTGATGCGTAAAATATTTCCACATTCGTTCTTTCAAGATGCGTTGAAAACGTTCCACGATGCTGGCTTTGGTTTCGGGATTCTCGGTGGTAAAAAAATGAATGTCACGTTTCTTCAATTCTTTTTGGAAAGCTTGGTTCAGACATTCAGTGGCTTTGTCGGTTTGCCATCGAAGAAGGTGACACTGGTTTTGTTTCAACACCAGTTTTATGGCTCGCACTAACTCACTGCTCTATTTGGAAGTCAATGGCACGACCCAGGCAACTTTGGAAAAGACGTCGATGATACAAAACAAATATTTGTAGCCACGATTGTAGGTGGCCAAATGAGAGACATCGGCTAAATCAGCTTGCCATTGATGATCGATACCCTCCACTCGGGTGCGACTTCTGGAAACTTTTCGTCGAATGGGTTTGTGTAAGGCGTACGTGGCTTGTTCATGTAACTATCGTTGCACTTGAGGTAAACGGACACTTTTCAGTCGCGTTTTGGCAGCACGATAATATTTCTGAACTCCTCCGTAATCTGCAGGATGGTATGAATCGTAGTAAATGCTGGCTAACACCTTCTCCATTTTTTAATAAGTGATCCACTCTTCGCTGATGCTACTCTGGATGGGGCGATGGAGTGGTTTAGAAACGGCTTTATGTGTCCGATGTGCCATGGGAGTAGTAGTCGAGGGTGGTGGTGGTGGTGGTGGTGGTGGTGGCAGTAATGAAATAGCTTTGGTCTTCTTTCCTTTTTTCACTTCTGGTTTCCCTTCTTTCTTTTTGACTTCTGTCGAATTAGGAATGGACATCATCTTTTTAGCCCAAGCTTTAAGTTCTTCTGGTCGGGATGTAGGGGAGGGGGTCAACAAGGACGCTGGAATCTTACTAGGGATGGGAGCTGCTGACGGTGTTTGAAAGACTTCTCGTGCCTCTTCTTCCTCAGGTATCCGTGGAGCTACGTCTGTCTTGACCACTGGTGGTAGCGATGGTGATGGTCTTTTCATCAGGGTCTTAAAATCTTTGAGAGTTGGTTGAGCTGTTTCGTCTAAAGCTTTCTGGTGAAAGAGTTGCAGTTGTTGCAACAGTTGACCGTACCGTTGCGATTGTTCTGTTTCTGACAAATCGCTGCGATCCATCAACGATTGCAATTCGTGTTGTAACTGGGACATCTCGGTCAATTGAGGATCGGGAGGTAAATGTGGAGTCCGATTTTCTTGCCAACGACGATGTTCCATCCATCGTTTGTAAGATCCTAAAAGCAGTTTTCGTCCTTCCATCGGATTTCAAGGATAACGTCTGAGATCTTTTGATTCCAGAGGTCCCTTTTATCTTCTTGACCCTTTTATCTTGGAGCCATGGCGGGTAAAATATTTCCCAACATACCCAACACATGACTCTCTATTACATTGGTAAGAAGTCCTAACAGGGGTTAAAATCTTCCGTGTTGCACCAACATCTTTCTCTTTTAACGAATAGGTATTTTCTTATGAACCATTTAGCAAAGAACGTGTCTATCTTTGGCTAACCATTTTTTTCTGGAGTTTAGACCAAGGTATCGTTCCTTTCAAGACATTCAGACAACATTTACTCACGTTATCGATGACGTCTTTGGAGGCGGCTTTATTGAGGGTTTCTTTCGCATGGGTGGAGAAGCTTTGGACAGGATAGACATGTCCCAATGTTTGACTAAACGAGGAGGCAGTCCTTTCCTTTTCTTTCCTTTGTGGGTAGATGAAGGATGTCTTTTGGGAGTGACATCTTTGTTGGTTGGTTCGTTAGTTCCAGGGCACACACCAAAAATACACTAACGTTGATGACTTGGCGCACGGCCTTTTATCTTTTCTTTTGATTATAGCTTCGTCAGAAAGGTGACAATTTGTTTTCCAAAATCGCCAAAGAATCCTCCTCTTTGGTGGCTTCTCCTTTTCTTTGGACGAATGTGTCTTTTCAGGGACAGACGTCGATGCGTTTTTTCTTTATCTTTTTCCTTTTCCTTTCTGGACAGAAGAACGACGGTGGTTAATGTGTGCACGTCTTTGAGGGGACATCTTTGGGCATTCAGGAGCACAAAAACACTGATCCCTATCGTTTGCCTCGGGTCTTTTTGATACTAGAATTCGACGCCACTGACTGTCGGCTCGTCGTATCATTTTCATAGCAGGCATCACACGTCGTGGAGGGGTTTGCAACGGATTCAATCGGGACAGTTCTTGCTTGGACAAATCCACTAAACTCTTTAATACGCCCGATCTCTCTTGGACTTTGATTCTGGGGGCAGGTACTTTGTGAGCAGCCGCCACTGTCGATAAAGAGAAATAGGGTCTCACCACTGGAGGAGAAGTTTTTGGAGACGCGGGTTTCCAATTTTTCATCAAATTAGGAAATACACGAGTCAAATCTGGTTTGGCAGGCATCACCAGCAACGGAGAAGTGGAAGAAACTGAGGCTACTGTAGACGAAGTCACCGATGCGACAGGTAGTGGTTTGCGAATGCAAGGTTGTGTCCTGGCTGCAGTACCTCTCTTGCGAGTAGAAGCTGTTTTCTGTGGGCTTCTCTTTTTCTGTGACTGTGACCTGGTCTTGGCACTGCTGATCTTTTTCTTTTTCTTCTGGGTATCTTGGGGAGTGGCTTTTTTCTTGGGTAGGATTGTGGGAGTATTGGGATCCCATTTTAAGAGGGAACGAATGATAACACTTCCTAGAGAACCGCTACCTCCAGGTTACAAAATGATTTGCTTTTTGGTTTGAGTGTCGATGCGAGGATCGGCCAGTTGTGTCAAGGCTACTTTGTTTCTGTCGAAAAAAAACAACATTTGGTTTGATGTGGAATGTGAATGATGCCTTGCAGTAATTGACGTGCTGTCACTGTAAACCTTCGTAAGACTTCTTTGAAACTAGCATCTAAGACACGAGCACGTATTTGTGGATTTTTTCCGCGACTAATGCCGTACAAGGCATGAATCAATTTGACGGGAAGATGAGACTGAAGGAACGTCATGTTAACGATGTGTGTGACAGATCCAAAGTGACCGAGGTTTTTATAGAGTTTTTTTGGTTGTTGTTGTTGTTACGTCGACGACGGGGACGTGTACACGACAGGCCCTCCGTCTTGGCACCATTGGTGAAACAGATGGGTACGAAATCGCAAATAATCGGGGGGGGGGGGGCGGGGGTTAAATCTACGAGTAAATAAGCTTGTGGGGTTTGAGTGGCATTGTCGTACGCATGAGTCAGACAAGGCGTTCCTAACTGTTTGGCTAAGACTTGCACTTGCGATTTATCTCTAGGGTTTTTAAACAACACCACGTAATGAGCATTGAGACTGATGGTACGATGGGCTTTACTTTGTTTAAACAAATTTTGAATGATGTAAATGACACTGGCATTACGATGATGCCCTTTGCGCGTAAAGTACATTTTAATTTCTTCTTCGCCTTCTCCTAACATGTCGTCAAAGAAGACTAGATGGGTTTGACTGGGGTCAGACACAATCACGTCGTCTTCGCCAGGAATGCCTTCCACAAAGACGATGGAATCGCCTTGACTTTCTCGCAGAAGACTGTACGCCGATTGCCACTCTTTGTAACACGACACAATTCATTGAGGTGGACGATCGATCAAATGATGCTTATGTTCGATCAAACGTTTGACAAATTCGGTTTTGCCTGAACCGCTACGTCCGGCAATGAGCACGTTAAAGGGATGGCGAAGATACAGGGCCTCCTAACTGGCACAATCTAAGTGTTCATCGATGACGTTGAAAGTGGAGGAAGACGGAGTAGAGACAGCAGAAGTAGCCATGGCAGTGTAGGGAATGTCACTTTTGACACGAAGACAGAAAAGACGAGTTTTTATACTTTTTTCAGGACATGTTTATTGCCATCTTTAATTGTGAACAACACGAGAAACAAAAACTACATAAAAGCCAAATGGTTAAGTACATGAACAAAAGACACATCAAGACAATCATAGTGGAATATAAACAAATCTTTGTACAACATGTTTGGTGATCAAGATCTGGAATCGTAGGGATAGTGTGTAATGTTCTCTACACTCCTTGGCACAGTCACACAGGGGTCCTCCCGGAATGCTCTTTCGGGGATGTCGATGACGGTCCTGTCCCGTCCTGAAGAGAGTGCTTCTTCTCCTTCTTCTTCTTCTTCTTCTTCTTCTTCTTCTTCTTCTTCTTCTTCTTCTCCTTCTTCTTCTTCTTCTGGCACTGTCACTAACACAGGTTTAAGAGTTACTTTTTTCACTGCACGTTTTAATTTTTAGGGTGACAAATCTTGGGCATAGTGTACCACTTCTTTTGTCCAAGCCTCCAAACTCCAACTTTTCGAGTCAGGTACATCTTTCCAGTGAGGGTATAAGTCACAAGCTACACACACATCATCGTACACATCTTCAGTACCTAAAAGTTGACGAATCTTTCTTTCCTGTAGAGGTCGAGAACTATCGAGATGAAAGCGCAAAGCTTTTAACAGAATGAGTTTTTCGTGTACATTTAAAGGGACCACTATCATGTTTTGAGTGGTATGTACTGTTCGAAAAGAGGCCACAAGGAGTCGGCCGGTAAACGAAATCCCAGAAAGCAAGTCACTAAGACACACACCACACGTCGACCCTAATTAAATGGACACAGTTCTCGTAATAGGTGTTGGTAATCGTGGCTTGGGAGTCCGTTTTTATACCTCTTTTGTCGGAGGTAATAAATGTACTTTTTGCACAGAAGTGGTCGTACTCCGTCGACGTATCCAAAATATTTAGTCACTAACTCACATACCACACGTAGCACAGAAGTGTCCTCCTGAACTAAGTTTACATAATGTAAAATATTTTGGTAACCCTCCAACTCTTCTTTTGGAATTCGGTGTAGAATGGCTAGCCTGTAATAAGTAGGATGAGTAGCAACCAAAGTCTTCTGGTCCAGTTGAACTGTCTGACCACTGGAACGCTTTCACATGAATCAGTCCTCTTATAGCATTTAGGTACCAATGGTTTAAACATCGGTGACGTAACGGATGCACTTGTTCTTTGCGTTTCACTTGTATTTTGACCAACACTCGGAAAATGCATTCTCTCAACACCACATGCAAACCACGAATTTTCTCTTGTAAAGACTCCATGACCATGTCAGTCAAACACTTCTCCTAGTGCGAAAGTGACGGATGTAGTGAGTAATTTCTGGCCACTGCCATTCCAGGAAACGGTCAAGAATGTCATTAAAATCTTCTAATGTAAATGGTCTAAAGCAGAATATTCGGAAGAACGCACACCTTATCCAGAGCAATTTGACTTGTTTGTTAACTTTTGTCAATTTTCTCTTGTGAATTTCTCGACATACAAGTCCTCAGTCACCAGTTGAGATTTTGCTCTGACAAACTCCTGCCAAATGTCCTTGTAGATCTTCTCTTGCAATTCGTTTGGTAATCTTTGAATATTATTTTTTAAATGGGGTTTAAATACTTATCTAGGTGTTGTCCAACGTTTGACTCCTAGCCAAGCTGGTTTCTTAAACGATATGGTATGCCACTTCAATGACGAGGTCCCACTAAAGGTAGGTAGTGACAATCCGGAGACCATCGAGCATGTTCCAGGTAAGCGGAATATTTCTTCTCCCACTCGTGAAGTGACACACCGCAACTGAAGCACTTGATTTTATTCCCTTCGCCCAAGTAGATAAATCCGGCTCAGGCTAATTTTTCGGGGGTAGGTCTTCCCAGATATTTTGGCCATTTTCCTCTGAAATTTTGGAATCGACTTTCAAAGTCACAGTATTCAGACAATCGCACAGAGAACGAATATTCGTCTTTCACAGGTTCATTTCGATGAGGGTACGGTAAAATTCGCAGCAGTTTGCTCAGTTTTGGATGACATCCGTAGGTTGGTAGCCGCATAGTTTCATAAGGATGACATCCACCATGAAGACCAGTAAAGTGAAATGGTGAACGATAACGAGTGGCATCGCTTTCGCATCCGTCAGGTTTGACACGCATAGCATCACTTTACATGGTAGGTACAGTTATAGCAAAAATTTCCATGATGTGGTACTGAACCGCTAAGGTCACAGCGTGCGGCATCCCTGCCATCGCAAGGCACAGCATCGTACTCGAGTTTCTCGTTAGACTTGTGTCTTACGCTTGATACTTGCTGTTTGAAAGGATTCATCTTTCTCGCTTGGTGTTGGTAGTTACAATAAACTATCGGTCTTGGATGTTGCCGCATTTTATATGTTGGCCAATATCGGCGAGACCGTACGGTAAAGTGAAGTGATTGGGAAGCCGTACTAACTTCAGGTACACAATTTGATGGACTTTTTCCAAGGGCCGACTGACGATTTGGTGTGTTGGTTAACGAACAATCTTGTTCGGTTCGTGGGTGATCACTCTAAAATTTCGATCTTCTCCAGACTGCAAGGCTTCTTTCAATACGGCAAAGATCACCTCTTGACTGGTGCGATAATTGAGAGTCAATCCTTTCACTTTACACTCCGTGTGCACTTCTACTTGTGGGTCTCGGTATTCGTAGCCGTAATTTTTGGGACCGCCACTAGCAAAACTTAGAATCTTGTCGTCGGGATGCTCGTCCGTTCAGGCTCCTAAACGATCTCCTTCGATGACAAGGTGACAGTGACCTAGTCGATCGATGTAGATGCAACTGTCCGTGCCAATACATAACAAACCATCTCCTAACAGTTCTAAAGCTTCGTACGGTTTTAAGCGAGCATGGGCTGTCACGTACGACGCAATGATGACATTTCCAAATTCGTCGGCTTCTACAAAGTCCAGTTCTTCTTCGTAATTGACTAATATCACGTCCTCACGAACGACGTCCACATGTTTCATGTATTTGGTTTTGTCGTGAATCATCTGGAAGTAGCGGGAATGTTCTGTCAAATACTCCGTCTTAGGGAAACACGGTCGTTGTGCCATTTTGCCCCACAAGCAATTCGACATCACTTTGGCAAACGACCGCCGTCCTTCGTTTTTTTTTTCCACGTGGTCTAAAGTGATGCCTTCTTGCTCCCATTATTTCTCTTTGAATTTCTTTTGGTCTTCGGGAGTGTGGCACCAGGAAGGATAGCCGCTAGCTTCTTGTTTCAGTTTCAAAAAGGCATCCGCGTATTCTGCGAAAATGCCTCTCTGAGTCTTGTCGCCCTTGTATTTTTCTGTCTTGGGAAAGTGGTAAATTCCGTACACTTCTAACAGTTGGTATCCCAGGTCCAGAGCTTTAAAGAATTCCACACTCACCCACGCTCCTGTCAAGGCGCGTTCTTCCTGGGTGTGATGACAAGGTTGGTCTTGGTTGCACGTTTCGGTACAAGTACGGCACAAATGAAACATCAGTTTTCCTTGGCAATGATGTGGTAAAACGTGATGGTACAAGTTCGTGGGAGGCAAGACTTTGCACTTAATCAATCCTTCGTATTGGCGAATGTTGTCCACGTCGATGTGTTCCGTAAGCAATAATGAGGGTGCCCTGTGGTAAAGTGACAATATTTGCACACGAAAGGATACAGCGAACACACATCCAAGTATTTGATTTCTTCTCCTTTCTCCTCGTCGACTTGGTACAGCAAACAGGTGGTATTTCGTCCGTCATCCGTACAAGCTGTCCCTAGGGTTCTGTGGGTCCACCAGCTTGTAACTTTCCACGATGCGCTTAAACTCGGGATCGGTTTTCAAACGGTGATCGTACTCGTGTTCCCACATTTCTACTACTTGGTATCCTTGCTGTTCTAACTTCAATCGCCGCTGACAAGTCGCCTGGTACAAGTCTTCCATAGTCCGTTGTAAAAACTGATTTTTAGTGCCACGTTGAGGGTAACAGATAGGACAGCCATGAAATAAGCAACCGTTAAACTCGTACACGATCTTGGGGTTTTCTATGTCCCAACCATCCACCGAATACTTTCGAATGGTTTTTTCGCCTCTTCCGTTGCGGGCGTGTTGCATCCATTTGTCTTCCTTGTCACACAAGTAAATTAACCAGCGTAGGGCTTTGACCGAGTATTGACGTTTGAAAAGTCCGTCGTTTGAAGACTTATGACAGCTAGGTTGTTTTCGGGCATGAATCGTTGACAGTACACTAAGGAACTCGCTTTGGCAATGGTGCAGGCTTCTTTCAAAGGATTGAGACCTCCGTGCTCCATGAACAGTTCTCGAAATTTCCACAGCAACGCCGTAAAATGTCCACGTCGGAACGACAATACTTTAACATTTCTTCCTGAAAGTCGGAAGGGTCCGAGGCGTGAGTGTGGTACCAAGCATAGAAAGCTTCTCGTTGTTCGGTGCGCATGTTGTCGGGGTCGTAGTAGTGAGCCTCAGGCAAATGGGGTAGAACGAAGTGTTGATTGGCTTCGATATTGAAAAAGTGTGGGAAATAGCCTTTGGCCATTTCTTTCATTCCAAACATTTTAGGTATCGGCTCAAAGGCATGGCCAAGTAACTCATCGAATCTTTAAACTGCACTTGTCCCACTTGCATGGAAATGAGTTTGGCTCCGTTCAAAGTCACTTTAGGACGTTCGTTGCCTTGTTCCGTATAGTATCTGAGAAGAAATTGACCATCGTTTCCCGAGAAATTGTGAGCCATCACCGTGGCATAGCGATGGCAATTTCCGTAATGTTCGATGTCCTCTTGGCTCCACGTCTCGTCGATGGGGTCTAAGATCCATTGGGCGAAATTGGCCAGCGTGTTCGATCCCCGAAAGATTTTTTCACGTCCTCCAGGAATCTTGCTGCAATGAGGGCAATGACTAAAGATAGGCTCTTGGATGCACTTCTCGCACGCTCGGTGAGCCACGCAGAAATTAGGAATGTGAATGCCAGTCTCTTGCATGCATTCGAAATCGAAAAAGATGAAATTGTCTTTCTTCTGGTTATCTTCCTCTTCATGTTTGGAATGGTATTTTTGAATCTAGCGTCCGTGTTCCACGTCCACGATTTGGTGACAAATGTGACATCGTTTCTTTCCTGAACATACGTGCGCCTTGGTATTATTAGTACGTATGCCTTGTCCACTAGTTGGGCACAATCTCTGCAGCGGACAAGCACTTTTCCGCCGTGAAACTTGCATCTTTAGATGTTGTTGGTAATAGGGCGGACTGACAAAAGTGCACTGACAAGCAGAACAATGCACTCGTTCTTGTCCTTTGTCAAGACAGGGTTTAGAGACCAAACATCCCTCACATTTCGATCCGCAATGCTTGTGTTGCTCTCGATTGTTATAGCCATAGTCACATTTCGCACAGTAATAACCGTATCCCAGGAATGCATTGATACTGGTAATGGTATCAAAATGTTCATCGTGATGATAGACGTGAATGTATTTTCCGTCTTTGAAATGTTTGCCTCGAAACAAGAAAGGTTCGAGCACTTCTTGAGGGTGTACTTTCAAGGTGTAGCGTGAGCTAAGACGTCTTGCAATTTTTGTATTTCAGGAATACCACAGGGCGTGTCTTTGGATATCCCCGCTTCCTCTAAGAGGAGTTCTGCTTCTCTTCGTTGTTTGGCTCGACCCGATTTTTTATTTGTTCGCCAAGCTCTTTTCCATTCTGCCGTGTCGTTCTTGTCAGCATACGTTCGTCTCACAACGATGGGACGGGCTAAGCACATCTTGTCTTGAGGATTGTTAATTTGGACGAGGTTCTTTTTTGTGCTGCGAAGGTCGTCCACCAAAATGCCTTTGTGCGTCCTGTCCCTTGGGGAAGAGACACATGGGTCATGAACAGTGTCGCTTTTCCGTCAGTGATGTGCAACTTGTCGTTGGATTGATGCACGAGTTGAATCTTGTCCATGACTTTGGAAGGTGTCAATTCTGCTGGGCTGCTACACTCGGTCCAAACGGGGGACTTCAAATTGTCGTGATGAATGGAAAGTCGCAAGCGATCGTCTTCTTTGGCTTGACATTGCTGTTTCAGTATGGTTAACAAAGAATCCCACACATCGGTGATGAACCCCTCTGCTTTCTCCAACGGTACGTTGGACTTGAAATCTTTAAACTTCACCGTGTACGTGTAGGCTGTGGTTCTAAATTTTCTAGAGAAGCGTTTGTCCGTTTATCGAATGTGGTAGTACTTTTCAGGGTTTACTGGTGGTGATGGCGGACTTTGGCTTGGTGTAGACACTCTGGGTCTGGATTCTGGTTCACTCATGTCATCTTCAAAATCGCTGGCATGAATCTGAGCCAAGACTTCAGCCACTGTGCGAGGCAATAAATCACGTTTCTGCCTCTTACTTTCTTCTCCTTTCTTCACGAGATGATGCGATCGTTTCATCTTGACTGCAAAATGTCAAATGACTACATTTGAAAAGCCATGGACACCAATATATTAATGTCAGACCAGTGTATATATAAAGGGCCAGTGCCTTCCCTCTCAGTATTCATTTCACTCTCAAGCCGACCAGATCTAACTTCTTCTCAGAGCTTTGCGAGGTGTCATAAGAAAGTTTTCTTCAGACAAGCGGACGGACTACTCCCCCTCCTTTCGAGATAAAAGTCAAGATACTTGCTATATTTGTCCGAAGAAAGGGCATTGGTCTACAGAATGTCCAGACTGTCAAAAATGCAAGACCAGTGTCAAAAGAGACAAAAGTCAAGATATCTGTTATCGTTGTCAAGAGAAAGGACACTGGTCTTCAGACTGCCCTAAGAACAACAGGAGCAGGAAGAAGAAGAAGAGGTGCCCTCGGCAAAGGAAGAACCCCGACACGTTCAGAAAGTGAAGAAAAGAATACGAGAAAAGTGAGGAAGAAGAGAAGGAAAAACCCGTGAAAGTGAAAAAATTCAGAAAACAGAGAGTGAAAGAAAAAAGACAAAGAAGAAGTCTATGAACGTTTATAAAAGTGTTGTGTTGTGTTGTGAATTGGATTGTAAAATTTGTACCAGAATAGACCAGACAGAAAAACGTAAGTGTCTGTTGGTTTTGATATTTTAGAATAAGGGCCTACACTCACGCACTCACACAGGTACATTATAGGGTTAAAAAAGGGATTTTGAGTTTTAATTGATTGAGGCAATGTGAATACTATCTCTTTTCGAAAGAAATGGGTGGCCCTGAAAAGGACCGTTGGGTGCTTGGGGTTTTTCTTAATAAAAGAACAAAAACAAACTCAGGAACGAGAAGCAATCAGCTTTAACTGCCTCGGGCCTTTGCCACGGCCAAGGCCAACTTCTGGACTTGCTCCCGTCGATGATTTAGTAGAAATCACTAGGGTTGGTATCTCTGGCATAGTAACTGGGTTGGGCTGTTTCGCTCGGGAAGGTCTTTTTCACTTGGGTCGTAATAAAGAAGTCTGATACATTTGTTTCATACTTCTTAACTCTGCTAATATGTCCAAAAGTACCATTACCGTTTGAGTTTCACTGTTCTCCTTCTCTCCTAGACCTTGTTTCTTCTCTGCTGCTGCTTCTTCCTGTCGTTTCCTTCTTGCTTCTTCTTCTCGCTGTTGCTGTTCAAGGAGAAAAGCTTGTTCTGCTTCTTCCTGTCGTTTCCTTCTTGCCTCTTCTTCTTCTCGCTGTTGCTGTTGCTGTTGAAGGAAAAAAGATTGTTCTGCTTCTTTCTGCTGTTGTAAAAATTTCTCCAATTCTTCTTTCTGTCTCTGTTTAAAATCGTCGACGTGTGGTAAAGAAGGAGGAGGTGACGAAGGCACTGGTACCGGAACAAATTCTTGCGAAGAAGAGAGAAAATCCACTAAATCCCAATTAAAATCTACCTCTTCTGGAAGTAGAGCTGTGTTGACTCTGGTAGCCGCTGCTATGCCATCGCTTCTCGTCTCCACGGCCGGTGCACCCCAATTCATTGTCTTCTTAATTTTCGTCATGTTTCAAAAAACAATGTCACATCGATTCACTGCGCACAGACGCTAGTGCACCTATATAGGGAATGTGACGTCACATGTAGCTCTCTTCGGATTGGAAGACAGACTCCGCGAAGTGAGTGAATTTTGTAACGCGTGTTGGGATTGGTGAACAATCTCAATCCGTTTCGATCCGGTCTTCCACTATAAATAAACGCGATTCACTTCATTCCCTTCACCTGTTCTCGTCACAAGATGGGGACAAACGTTGAATCCTCTACTCTCGTATTGTCGATGCTGTTCCGTACGGACTTACCCATGTATGTTAAATCATCATGGACCATCGTCCGGATCACCGATACGACTGTTTGGAAAAGAAGATGCTATGTGAAGAGACAGGGCTGTCTGAAGCGAGTCCTCATCTACGGTCCAGAGGTTGGACAAAGTTTGAGAAAGAGAAGAAGATCAGTGAGATGCCCTCTATGTTAACGAAATGGTGTTAACATAAAAACCAACGGCCCTTTTCAGAGCCACTTCATATGCCTCGAAAAGATTTATTCTTTCTTGACTATATGTTATATATGTGTTGTATATGTCTTTGTCTCTATTGTATTTGTCCCTACCTAAGGTAACCGCACGTATTCAGGTCAGCCACTTGCAACATTGTTGCCAGTACTGTGACGTCACCCTACCTGTTCCATTCCTATTGTCTCTATATAGTTCCAATATATTTTTGTCTCTATACAATCCCAGGGGGTCTTGTAATGCTAATTTCCATTGTCGCTATAAAAATCTTGTCTCCATAGTGTCGGAGGGGGGGGGGGGGCTGTAATGTATTTTTCCATTGTCTCCAAAGTATCCCACTATACTACTATTCTATCTATTTTGCTATAAACATACATACATACATACACACATACACACACACACATACATACATACATACATACATACATACATACATATGCATATAGTTGTATTTTTTGCTCTTTCTTAATGGATATGTTTAAATCAATCAAATTTACAATTTGTCAATCACATCGAAATTAAGAACTGATCCCATTGAACTGAAATAATAAGTTCAGTTTGTAATTGTACCCCTACATTTAAAGTCTCATATGAATCTACTAATTCAGCATTTATTCTTGATATTTGGAGTTCCGCTAAATTGTACCGTGCTTGGGTTATGAATAATTGCCTGTTTACTGTACTTTACTGTTTGATATATGTATATTGACATAGAAAGTTACAGGTAGTGTGTATTTAAATGGCTTTTTGCAATAACTATAAGTGACTATTTCTATAATATGTTGGGTGTCATTAATTGGATGTATATATTTTGTTATTGACGTTTTATACTAGCCAGATTTGTTTATTTGTAGCTGGCGGTATGGCATCGTAGCTAGCAAATAGGCAATATATCCTCATAGGCAGTAACAGGGCAACTTTGTTGGAAAAGAAACAACATAGTTGGCAACAAAGCAGCATTCTTGAAAAGAGAGCAATTTAGTTGGCAATAGCTCAACATGGTTGACAACGGAGCAACATTGTTGAAAACAGAGCAATATAGGTGAAAATAGGGCAACATGGTTGTCAGTAGGGCAAAACAAAGTATATGGCAACGGTGCAACACAATGGCGTGAGCGGAAAGGGGACGGAGACGCCTAAAAGGTCCGTTTAAGGATTTCCAATTTGAACTATGTATTTAGAATTTTGAACTGTAAATTTGAATGTTGTCATTGCATATGTTTGCATGAACCACACGCATTTGTTTTAATTAATACCATGTTTGTAGTATTTTGAGTACGTAATTCATTAATTTTATATTTGTATATGACAACGTCAATATTATATCATTTGGTGAAGTTTAGCAAGTATTCATGGGAGAATCTAATTTCATCTTGTATTAATATCATGGTGTGTATGGCAATGCATAATTAGTGTTTTTGTGTTTGTTTGTTTGGGGGGGGGTCTTATTACTGCATTTCTTTATCCATTTAAATGTGGCATAAAAATTTATGCTGACTCTCACACATTTTTATTATCATATTTTATTTCCTTTGCATAAATTGTGTTCGGTATTTTCAGTTCAAAATGTGTTCACCCTTCTTTTTACGTTGACAGTTAACCCTCGTGTCATTCATGGAGATCTTTAGTTTCGAGGAGTGAATCTTTATACGGAAAATACATTCATGTCTATAATCAGCAAAATTTTCTATACTCTATTACAAGTATCATATGATTTCTTTTATACAACCCCTATTGTTATTGTATGGGGAAATGTTGAAAGTAATATAGTTATTGTATGGGGAGATGTTGAAAGTAATATAGTTATTGTATGGGGAGATGTTGAAAGTAATATAGTTATTGTATGGGGAGATGTTGAAAGTAATATAGTTATTGTATGGGGGAGATGTTGAAAGTAATATAGTTATTGTATGGGGAGATGTTGAAAGTAATATAGTTATTGTATGGGGAGATGTTGAGAGTAATATAGTTATTGTATCGGGAGATGTTAAAAGTAATATAGTTATTGTATGGGGAGATGTTGAAAGTAATATAGTTATTGCATGGGGAGATGTTGAAAGTAATATAGTTATTGTATGGGGAGATGTTGAGAGTAATATAGTTATTGTATGCGGAGATGTCGTGTTTAACGTCCATATATTATATTCCTGAAGGGAAAAACATGATTCGATGCCCAGACTGCAGGCAAATGTGCGTGAGTTCAGCATGTTATGACTTCTATCAACAGAAAAGTGTTTGCGAATTATTAACATATTGCCCCACATGTAGACAGCATGTTATGACTTCTAGCAACAGAAAAGTGTTTACGAATTATTAATAGATTTCCCCACCTGTAGACGGCATGTTATGACTTCTAGTAACAGAAAAGTGTTTACGAATTATTAACAGATTGCCCCACCTGTAGACGGCATGTTTATATCAATAACAAAAGTCACACGGTTGTCGAGGAAGGAGAAGGATCAAATTAGTGGCAAAGTCCACGAATTTGGACATTTATTTGGATAGCCGTTTACTTTCCCAACAAGCATAGCGTGGTATATTGTGATTTGTATCGTACGGTGTCCACTTGAAAACGATATCATAGACGCTATGAGAAGAAATGATGTATCCACTCAATTCAGTAATAAGAGATTACAAAGATTAGAGTTAATGGTGTATTGACTATTTTGTATGCATTTCGTCACTAGCTCAGTCTTGGATTCCCATTAGAATATTTACTGACTTTTTACTGACTTTTTTTTAACATGAACTGTTTTTTAGAAACGTTGCAAAACTAGAAATGTGGATTAATAATCAGTATAGCTGTTTGTTTTCTTTATCTCAAAAACTCAGGGTCCGTGTTGACAAAAGTACACTGTGCTAGATCATTCTAAGTTTAGCCCTACTTATCAACATTTGAGCCTAATAAATGCGTTCATGTTTAACTTCCTTTTTGGTATTTTGCAGTTGTTCATGAAGAGGAAGGAACTAGCTCTAATTATGTCTCTTCATTCCTAGTTGATGTTTGAGTGGGTGGGGCTGATTGTACAAAAACATATCAATTTACAAGTACAAAATGGTGTTGTTGTTTTTGTTTTTCCTTCTTCTATACTGGTTTTGTTTTTGTTAAACTCACTGACATCCTCTTTTCCTTTCTCTCTGTCGATCTCTTTCTTTGACTTTTAATGAAGGTTGTTTCACTTTTTCTGCTTCAATTATCGTGCGTTAGGATGTTTTCCTTCACGTCGGCACGTAAAGAATATGAAACAATACGCTTGACAGTCTTGCAATTCATCGTCCATTCTGTGCAGAGTCACGAAGAAAGCCGAATGGCAAATCAGCACCGCCAAGTGGGAAAATTGATGGGGGACATGTTCTTAATAAACCGGACAGTTCACATTTTGGATCGGATGCAAGAAGTGGAGTGAGCATGCGTCGGATGCATCTCAAGAGGGTGTTGGTCGCATTCAGGTTTTCCGAACAATTGATAAAAGAAGTATTCGATGAGAAAAACGGATAATCTAAAGACCTCGTCCGAGGAGAAGATGGAGACAGAATAGGTAAAGTATTTCCCATGCCTTAATAAAAGATGCAAACGTGTGTAACAAAGGCTACGACAAAGGGAGGAGGAAAGACTAAATTGGAGCTGCAGTAGCGCCCACTAGATCTGCCCCTGGTCCCTCAAGTTTTAGAATTGGGAGACTGAAGAAGATTAACCTAGTTTTTGATTCTCAGTCTTCATCGATCCTGGAGATGGATGGAATCAAAGATGTTGTTCTTGTGGAAAGCTGCCCACGAGATGTAGACACTAAGAAGAGTAAAAAATGAAGCAAATCAATCCTTCTTAGAGCTTAAACAAACTACCCTTTCCAGGACCATCCAGTTCTCAACGAAAGATAGATCCTACTCAGATTATTAGCAATATTTTTATTTGTTTTCTATCTTTGCCTTTCACATCTAAAACTTAAAACCCCTCTTCGCACTTCCGTCGTGTGTACGATATAATCAGTCCTCCTGTCTGGTGTTTGATGTAACCAGTCCTCTTGTCTTCTATGTCATGTAATTAGTCCTCCTGTCTTGTGTGTGATGTAACGAATCCTCCCGTCTTGTGTATGATGTAACCAATCCTCCTGTCTTGTTTATGATGTAGCCAATCCTCTTGTCTTGTTTATGATGCAACCAATTCTCCTGTCTTGTGTGTGATGTAACCAATCCTCCTGTTTTGTGTATGATGTAACCAATCCTCCTGTCTTGTGTATGATGTAACCAATCATCCTCTCGTATATGATTGGATAGGAATGCTTTTGTTTGTGTGTACAAGCACTCCCACCCTTTTCATGAAATGTATGTATGTCAGTGTATATGTGTAAGTACTCCTACTTTTCCATATATGTTTATGTATGTAAGCATTCCTACCATTTTTTTCATATATGTTTGTTTATTTACTAAAATTCTTTCTTTTTTCAGGGATGATAGTATATTTGTGCGTGTTTAACACTTTTACCATTTTCGTTGTTTAGTCAAAGTAGCTTTTGGTCAGTAGATGACTGAGTGTTAGTCTGATAGACAGTCCAAACGAAGTGATGGTTCGTAAGTGTGCCTGCTGATCAGTTTCAAACAGCGTATTGTTTAGTAGGCGTAGATGTTAGTGAGTAAAAACTCTTAAATGTTTTAGTTTTAATATTGCATCCGCTTTGTTAGCAAAGTACTAGCTTTGCATTCAAACCAGCATTTGTAGAGACAATTTAAGGTTTCATGTAAGGAAAACTAATGTTACACTCCGCTTGTCCCTAAAAGGCCATATTAACGTTAAACCTATGGACATTATTCATATTACCATTACTTTGTCCCCAGAGTATCATGTTTGAAACCAATTTGAATCGTTATGGTATAGTGGTACAATATCTTGATACAGTGTTAAATCATCGAAGCATATAGAATAATGTTAAATTCTCCTTGTCCCCAAAGAGCAACATTAACGTTAAACCAAAAGACAAATAAACATAAAATTCCCATTGTCCGCAGAGCGCACATTTTCAAACTGGCTACCGTAAATGTTCATTTTCATTGTCCTCGGTGTCATTTTTGTCCCCAGGGTATCATACTGTACTACTGATATCAAAGACATGGGCGTTTTTCTAAGCCTTGTGTTGAGAAGGGCAACTGTTGTTATGTCTTGTCTTGCTTGTGAGAATGTCTTTACAAAACAGTCATATAAGCATGACGCCCTTGTGATGGACTAAATAGATATCTCTTTACATTTACATTGTACGTCCAAATTGAGTATATTCCTCTTCAGGCATGTTTATCATAGACTCTTGAGAGCTATACTAATGCTAACGTTTGTAACAGAGTCATAGACTCTTGAGAGCTATATTAATGCTAACGTTTGTAACAGAGTCATAGACTCTTGAGAGCTATACTAATGCTAATGTTTGTAACAGAGTCATAGACTCTTGAGAGCTATACTAATGCTAATGTTTGTAACAGAGTCATAGACTCTTGAGAGCTATACTAATGCTAATGTGTGTAACAGTCATAGACTCTTGAGAGCTATACTAATGCTAATGTGTGTAACAGAGTCATGCAAACATAAATAGTTGTATTATATCAAAGAATTTTACTTATTTTTTCAACAAAAATGAAAACTTCATGTACAGCGTGAATCATTTTCCTTTCGTCTCATGAAAGAGCAATGAATAATAATAATAATAATAATAATAATAATAATAATAACAATATAAGATAAGAAAGAGAAGAAGAAAATGAAGAAGAAGAAGACGGAAAGAAGAAAAAGAAGAAGAAGATGATGAAGAAGAAGGAGAGGGTATTGTGGGTTTTTGTTGTTGTTTTTTTTTTGTTTTGTATTTTATTTTGGGGTTTTTTGTTTTGTTTTTGTTTTTTCGTTTTTTTCTGGGGGGGCGGGGTGTTTTTTATGGGGGGTTTTTCGGGGGGTGGGGGCGGGTTAACATAGAAGAAGAATGAACCGATAATTTGTAATCTTCTGATGTCACTTATTCCTCAGAACTTAAAGACTACACTTAGCTGGTACAATTCCCAATTATGAATAATAAATGTGGCTGCAGTCTTAAAGACATTTTGTTTAAAATATAGTTCTGCGAAATCATTAGTATATATTCTTGGTACATAGAATGTATACAGTATGGATATACTTTAGCAAGCTACCGTATGGCTCAAGAAAAAATGCATATAGGCAACAAATGCAACAAACTTTAAGAGATATAACGACTCTGTGACCATTGGTGATGTAATACAACTAAACGGTGTTGGTGGTGTTTAAAGACTGTTAATCCCTTTCTCATGGCCGGCCTTAGGCTGATTGGACAGATTTGACAAAATCGGACCCCGCGCTTACATTGCCCACGCGCGTTAGTAATTTTTAAAAATATATCTATAGAAAGAAAGCAATTTTAAAGCGAGAGAAAAAATTTAAGTTCAATATCATATTAAACTTGTTTAAAAGTTTACTTCTAAATGCAGTGCTCACAGGGGGCATGGCGCGTAAATCCAGGGGGCCCCGCTAAAATGATCCAAATTGGCCCGTTGATAAGGCCTCTACTGCCCATTATGATAGTTAAGACTATGGTTATTATTATTATTATTATTATTATTATTATTATTATTATTATTATTCTGTTTGCGCTTAAATGGAACAACAGAGATATCATTAACTATTCCCGCAGCCTTTTCACTTGAATGTTATTTGCATACCAGCAGTATTATATCAATATTATGACCATCGTAATTTGTTTGCAAAAGAAACTCAAACGACAACGACGGAACGTAGCTTGAACTGGGACCTGAAATTCATCTCACATTAACAATAGTGCAATTTGACAAATTAAATGCATGTATCTTCCTTTTATTTTAAAATGTGTCCACCTGATAATGGACACTTTCTGTGCAATTATGTTTTTAATAAGACATAACCACTATTACACCGGAATAAACTTGAATATAATCTTTCAAGTGCAATTACTGGCAACGGAAACCAATCCCAATTATTTTATGTAATTGCACAGTACACCGGATTTAGATTTTGTCAAATAAGATTGTCCTGAATTATTCTAGCATTTAGATATTACATATTATTCAATCAAAGATATTTTGTTTTACCGAAAATAATGCATTTAAGGAAGAGTTACACGGTATTTGCGTACTTAGTTTAAAGGCTTCATGTTACATCCATTACAGAGGTTCCAGTATTAAAGAAGTTTAATCGAGAAATATCGGACTAACTGCTTAAAATAAAGCATTTTGACTGTCAGGTTCAAGACATGTGTCATTTTATTTGTTCTTTTTCCATAATGTAGCTCTTATAACGTGTTGATACATAGCTAAATTTATATTAGTACTCATTTCAAATGAAATTTATGCATATAGTCGAACTTTATTTTTTGGCTAGGCTTGGCAATCTAAAATAATTGAAATTATTCGACTAATTTCATTCAATTCGTTTAAAATGAGAACAATGGGTGGATTAGTTTTATGGCATAACGAAATATACTTAATTATATATTAAAAAACCGCGTGATGTTGTAATGAAATGCCTGAAATACTTTTTAATGCCTCTGTCATTATGTATTTGCCTTATAAGCATTATATCATTTGAACGCCTCTGTCAAAATGCATTTTCCTTACAAAGCGTCTTGATATCATTTGAATGCCTCTCGTCATTACGTGTTTTCCTTACAAAAGCGTCTTGATATCATTTGAATGCCTCTCATCATTGCGCGTTTTCCTTACAAAAGCGTATTTATATCATTTGAATGCCTTGATCATTACGCATTTGCCATACAAACTTCCTGATATCATTTGAAGGCCATTAGGCATTTGCTTAAGAAAAAGAAATTTTGCTATCATATGGGACATCATGAAATGTTATTTCGCTTGTTTGATATGGAAAATTTATGATATCTGTATGTAATATATATAACGATGTAGTTATGTGAAACATAATTCTTTCATTTCAGTATTTGACAGCAGAATAATGGTGTTATATTTAAAAACAACATATTTTTAAAACCCTTGTAATAAACGTTTTGTTCAGCTCACAAATAGACAAACTTACTTATGCACCATAATATATTGGGTGAAAGAAGAGGCAAGGGTTGAGTGCTTACACATATACACAAAATTGGCCTTCTAAAGACATTAAATACGATGTTGAGAATAACAAACATATTTAAGGATATGTTTACTTTTCAGATTCGACAGTTCTGGTGGCCTAGTGGTTAGAGCGTCCGCCTCGGATGTAGGATGTTGCGGGTTCGAACCCCGGCCGAGACGTACCAAAGACTGATAAAAATGGTACTAACGTCTGCCTCGCTAGGCGCTCAGCACTAATAGGTTAGTATTAGAACTAGCCGGCCTGGTGTCAGTAGTATAGTGGGTTACCGTGGCGTCAATGGGAATTAGCATTACAGACCCCCCCTGGGCCAGTATAGCGTCAAAAAAGTAGGTCAACACCCTGGGCCAGTATAGCGTCAAGAAAGTAGGTCAACACCCTGGGCCTGTATAGCGTCAATGGAAATTTGTGTAGAGCGGTGACTAGGAGACTGGGGGTTTGTAGAGCGATAAGCGACAGGTGGCATGTTTCTTTTTTTAGTAGAGGAAGGGTTTTATATATATATATATATATATATATTCGTTTAGGGGGAGACCAAATGAAAATTAAGATCTTTTCGAGGTATTGGAAGTGGCCCTGAAAAGGGCCTTTGTCTTCTTCTTCTATTGTCTCCACTTCTTCCACCATGTTCTCACTTTGGCAAAAATTCCTTTCTTCTTTTTCTTTTCTTCTTCGGGCATCCAGTCAGGATGTCCGAGAGCTCTGAATTTGTCTTGCACTTTCATCCAATTGTTGTTCAATTTCTCAAACTCTTCTTTCTTTTTTTGGTTTTCTTTGTCCTTTCTTTCTTTCTTCCACGTTTCCTTGATCTTCTTTACTTCTTCTTCCAGTACTTTTCTCATTAGGTCTTCGCCTTTCTTGATATTATCTAAGCCTTTTTTGACAAAAGGCCACTCCATTAAATGGAAGATGTCTTCCAAAAAACATTTCACTTGGATCACAGTATCCAGAACCTGCTTTAAGGTTCCCACTCTGAAGTATTTAGGATTGATGATTCCTCTCAACTTATCCGCTTCTTCTATTGTTATCATTTGCAAATGATAACTTGCTGCTTTCAAACTGTTCACCAAGTCTAGGCTACCTGGGAACTTCCATTCTTTGTCAAGTCTGTCCAGCACGTAGGCTCCATCCATGATCCACCACCAACTATCTGTTAACTTGTTAAATAATTCTATGCTGCCAGTCATTTTTTATTCTGGGTAGAATGGCGCGAATGACGAACGCTATGCTTTTATATACTTCAAGCACGGACGTGAAGGAAAACATACCTTGCACTCACTTCACATATGATATACTATCCTTACCAACGAACGAGCAAGCATAAAACACACAAACATACCATCCACACAATCGGGATGAGAAAAAAACATATTATATACTATCCTCACCAACGAACGAGCAAGCATAAAACACACAATATACTATCCTCACCAACGAACGAGCAAGCATAAAACACACACTATACTATCCTCACCAACGAACGAGCAAGCATAAAACACACACTATACTATCCTCACCAACGAACGAGCAAGCATAAAACACACACTATACTATCCTCACCAACGAACGAGCAAGCATAAAATACACAAACATACCATCCACACAATCGGGGTGAGAAAAAAACACACACTATACTATCCTCACCAACGAACGAGCAAGC
>JAECUM010039217.1:0-19473 GCA_016617855.1 Megalonaias nervosa
AAACATCCCTTACATTCACTATACTATCCACAGACAGGAAAGAGAATAAAAAAACATACCATACCTACTATTCACACAAACGTACGAGAACGCATAAAACACACCATATCTACTATCCACATAAACGAACAAGGAATGCATAAAACGCACCATACCTACTATCCACACAAACGAACGAGAATGCATAAAACACACCATACCTACTATCCACATAAACGAACAAGGAATGCATAAAACGCACCATACCTACTATCCACACAAACGAACGAGAATGCTTAAAACACACACACATATATACTATCCACACAACAAACGGGAAGAGAAGAAAAAATACACCATACCTACTATTCACACAAACGAACGAGATTGCATGAAACCTATACTATCCACTCAAACGGACGAGAACGCATAAAACACGCCATATCTACTATCCACACAAACGAACGCAAACGCAAACACACACACACACACACACACACACACACACACACACACACACACATCAGTAAACGAGTGAGTCTTTATAGTCACACTACTCTACATTCACACAAATTGGCAAATTGAATAGTCTCTTTTCTTGAGATCTGGTTAGCCCTGAGAAGGGCTGTTTTTCTAACTTCAGATGCACCTGGCTAATGGTTACACCTCCAAGGTCTGGCTCCACAGACACAACGTCTGCTCCAGTCATTCTCCCAGTTAAAGCGTATGATTCCGAACGCAGACGGGGCTTGAGTGGCCTCATTATCCCAGTTTTCAGTTTGAGGCATAGTGAACACTTGTTGTTCCCTCTGTCTTCTTCTTCCATGCCACACACGGGGATGAGGTCTCTGTGGCTCCCACTCTTGCCGCTGTCTCTCCAATTCCTCCAATGCTTCCTGCTCCCAGTTTTCTGCCTGGGGGACAGCAGTTCTTGGTACTGGTGGTAGAGGCTGTGGCAGTCTTTGTTGTGGAAGTGGTGACTGTTGAGGCGATGGTGTCCTCACCTCAGGCTTGATATCACACACAGGTCTTAGCATGAGGTGAGGCAGGATCCCTTGCTTCTTTTCCTTCTCCTCTTCTTTCTTTTTCTTCTTTTCCTCCTCCTCTATCCTGGTTTCTTCTGCAATAGCCTCCATGGCCAGCTCGTCCAGGAGGCGTCTGACATACTCTAGGTGCATCTGAAGTTCTAAAAGTTTTGCGATTCTACTATTCATCTTCAGTGTTGATACGTCAACGATGGGTAGCTAGACTGACGATCGCTTCGCGTTATATACTTGAAGCACGGACGTGAAGGAAAACATCCCCTTTCACCAAAACTTACCATCACATCAAACGTGCGGACCTAAAAGAAACACTCACGTTGACTTTTACTTACAAACACAGACATGCACGATTCGACAAGACAGAAAAACAAAGGCTTAATTTTTTTTTTACTGACAAAACAAACGAAGTGCTTATAGACACACTTCTATATTTTTATAAAAAAAAACCCAACATAAATACACAAATTTTTGGCAATTGAATTAGTATGTCTTTTCGAGAGTATTGGGGGTAGCCCTGAAAAGGGCTGTTTTTGTTGATGGGGAGTGATGGCAATCTTTTTTTACTGTCTAAGATTGCGTCCTCGTCTGGCGGCAGGCTTTCCTATACGATACGGCCTGCTTCTGCAGAAAGAGAAGGAGAACTCTTTGGTGTCTACTCGACAGTTAACAAAACCTCTGTCTGGATCTTGCTGCTGGTGTTGCTGCTGCTGCTGCTGTTGTTGTTGTTGTTGTTGCTGTTCTCTCTGCTTCTGAAGTCTGTACTTCTCTGTAAATTCTTCTTGTTCTTTTTTTATTTCCTCTCTGAAGACCTCTTCTATCAGGTCTTGGGCTATTGATAACATCAAGACATTCTCTATCTCTTCAGGTTTTGGTATCAGGTTTAGCCTGACACGATGTAAATTGACGTAACCTTCGTTCAGCTTGGCTAGTCTGGAAGACATCTTCATAGGTTGACGAGTCAACAGTGGATGGTCAGACTGGAGACCAACCCGCTTTATATGGTTCAAACGCGGACGCGATAGAAAACATCCCTACTAGGTTGTTTTTTTTTTATGGGACGGGACTTTATGATAGCGAAATGACATGGTGAGGGATAGAGAGAAGTCAAAGAGCATATATTCACAGTCTTTTTTTGAAAACAAACGACAGACACATGTTTTCAAAACACAACATTTTTATTCAACAAACAATGAACCACTAACAATTAACAATAACATAAACTATTTTTGACAAGGTTGACAACGTTGTAAAATCATGTGAGATTTCAACTGATGGAAGTCATGAGGCCATTGATGTACACTACGTTTCCTAGCTAAAGACAAAAGATAGCCATAATGGTCACAAATTCATCGATCTACTTTCTTATCGTTTCTAGAAGAGTTACTATCAAAATAAGTCACTAAATGTTCTAAAGGACATCCAAGACTGCGTTGATGAAGAAAATACACACAATATTGACCACACACCATGGAATCTGTGCCTTGTAATTTCACATTATTGTATCGTGTCGTCTGCGCATTTCTTATAAAGTCGATGATGTCGTCTTCCAAAGGGGGTAATCCATACGAATCAAAATACTCCACACAATCCTCTTGATGGAAGTAGACGGCGACCCAGTGAGTTCCTGGGACATGATTTCTCGTGCCTCTTCTTCCTCAGGCAACCGTGGGGCTGCAACTGTCTTGACCGTTGGAGGTTGCGGTGAACTTTTCATCAAGGCCTTAAAATCTTTCGGAGTGGGTAGAGCTGTTTCGTCTAAAGCTTTCTGGTGAAAGAGTTGCCGTTGTTGCAACAACTGACCGTACCTTTGCGATTTTTCCGTTTCTGACAAATCGATGCGATCCATCAATGATCGCAATTCGTGTTGTAACTGGGACATCTCGGTCAAATGAGGATTGGGAGGTAAATGCGGGGTTCGTTGTTCTTGCCAACGATGGTATTCCATCCATCGTTTGTAAGGCACTAAAGCCAGTTTTCGTCCTTCCATCGGATTTCAAGGATAAAGTCTGAGATCTTTTGATTTCAGAGGTCCCTTTTATCTTCCTGACCTTTTTTCTTCATCCCAGGATTCTTGACATTGTTCCCAATACTCCTTTCAGAAAAGGTGTTCCTATGATTCCCAGCAAGGGTCCTAACAGGGGTAAAATGGCAATTCCTCCGCGTTGCACCAACATCTTTTTCTTTTGACGAATGGGTATTCTCTTTTGGACCATTTGGCGAAGAACGTGTCGATGTTTGGCTAAGCATTTTTTCTGATGTGTAGTCAAAGGTATCGTGCCTTTCAAGACATTCAGACAACATTCGCTCACGGTATCGATGACATCTTTGGAGGCAGTTTGAATGAGTTTTTTTCGCATGGTTGGAGGAGCTTTGGACAGGACGGACATCATGTCCCAATGTTTGACTAAACGAAGAGGCAGTTCTTTCCTTTTCTTTCCTTTGGGGGAAGAAGAAGGATGTCTTTTGAGAGGTGACATCTTTCTTGGTTGGTTCGTTGGTTCCGTGACACACACCAAAAAATACACTAACGTTGATGTCTTGACACACGGTCTTTTATCCTTTTTTGGGGACTATCGTTTTGTTATAAAGGTGACGATGTGTTTTCCAAAATCGCCAAAGAATCCTCCTCTTTGGTGACTCCTCTTTTTCTTTGGACGAGTGTGTCTTTTCTGGGGGTGACGTCTATGTTTGGCTAAGCGTTTTTTCGGATGAAGAAACTCTCCTTTTCTTTTTCCTTTCTGGACAGGACAACGACGATGATGGGACATCTTTTGGTGCACAACATACACTGAAGTCCATGGCTTCACGTGCGTCCTTTTATCTTATTATTTTTTTTCATAGCGTATTTAGCTGCATTGAGTATCTGACCTACCTACTTCCTGTCAAAAAAATCCTCCTCTTTGGTGACTTCTTCTTTTCTTTGGACGAGTGTGTCTTTTCTGGGGGTGACGTCGATGTTTGGCAATGCGTTTTGTCGGATGATGAGACTGTCCTTTTCTTTTTCCTTTTCCTTTTTGGACAGAAGAACGACGATGGTGACGGTGTGCACGTCTTGGAGGGAACATCTTTGAGCGTTCAGAAGCACAAAAACACTGATCCCTATCGTTTGCCTCAGGTCTTTTTTATACTGGAATGCGTCGCCACTGATTGTAGGCTCGTCGTATCATTTTCATGGCAGGCATCACACGACGCGGAGGGGTTCGCAACGGACTCAAGCGGGACAGTTCTTGCTTGGACAAATCCAGTAAACTCCTTAACATTCCTGATTTATCTTGAACTCTGATTTTAGGAGCAGGTACTTTGTGAGCAGCGGCCACTGCTGCTAAAGAGGAAGAGGGTGTCACCGCTGGATGAGACGTTTTAGGAGACACGGGTTTCCAATGTTTCATCAAATTAGGAAATACGCGTGTCAAATCGGGTTTGGCAGGCATCACCAGCAACGGAGAAGTGGAAGATGTTGAGGTTACTGGAGACGCGGTCACCGTTGTTGCAGCAGGTCGTGGTTTGCGAATGTAAGGTTGCGTCCTGGCGGCAGTACCTCTCTTGCGGGTAAAAGCTGTTTTCTGTGGGATTTTCTTTTTCTTTTTATGTGGCTGTGACCTGGTCTTGACACCGTTACTCTTTTCTTTCTGGGTACGTTTGGTCGTGGCTTTTTTCTAGGGGACGACTTGGGAGCATTAGGATCCCATTTTAAGAGGGAACGAATGATGACACCTCCTAGAGAGCCGCTACCTCCAGGTATCAAAATGATTTGATTTTTGGTTTGAGTGTCGATGCGAGGATTGGCTAGTTGCGTCAAGGCTGCTTTGTTTCTCTCAAAAAAACGTTTGGTTTGATGTGAAATCCGAATGATGCCTTGCAGTAATTCACGTGCTGTCACTGTAAACCATCGTAAGACTTCTTTAAGACTAGCTTCTAAGACACGAGCACGTATTTGTGGATTTTTTTCGCGACTGATACCGTACAAGGCACGATTCAATTTGACGGGAAGACCAGACTGAAGGGACGTCATGTTGACACTGTGAGAGAGAGAGAGAGCCCAAGTGACTGGAGTTTTTATAGATTTTTTTTTTTTGGTGGTTGTGGTTGTTGTTAAGTCGACGAAGGAGACGTGTGCACGACAGGCTCTTTGTCTTGGCACCAGTGGTGAAACAGATGGCTACGAAATCACAAATAATCAGGAGTGGTGGGTTTTAAATCCACGAGTAAATAAGTGTGTGGGGTTTAGTGGCATCGTCGTACGCATGAGTCAGCCAACTAACTGTTTGGCTAAGACTTGCACTTGCGATTTATCTCTAGGGCTTTTAAACAACACCACGTAATGAGCATTGAGACTGAAAGTGCGATGGGATTTACTTTGTTGAAACAAATTTTGATTGATGTAAATGACACTGACATTACGATGATGCCCTTTGCGCGTGAACCACAGTTTAATTTCTTTCTTCGTCTTCTCCTAACATGTCGTCAAAATAACCAGATGAGTTTGACTAGAGTCAGACACGATCCCGTCGTCTTCGCCAGGAATGCCTTCCACAAAGACCATGGAATCGCCTTGACTTTCTCCCAGAAGGCTGTACGCCGATTGCCACTCTTTGTAACACTACACGATTCGTTGAGGTGGACGATCGATCAAATGATGTTTATGTTCGATCAAACGTTTGACAAATTCAGTTTTGCCTGAACAGCTAGGTCCGGCAATGGGCATGTTAAAGGGATGGCGAAGATACAAGGCCTCCCAACTAGTCCGATCTACGTGTTCGTCGATGGCTTTGAAAGTGGAGGAAGAGGGAGCAGAGACAGTAGAGGTAGCCATAGTAGTAGTAGTGTAATTAATGTCACTTTTGACAGGAAGACAGACAAGACAAGAGTTTTTATACTTTTTTCAGGACACGTTTGTTGTCATCTTTAAAAGTGAACAACACGAAAGACAAAAATACATAAAAGCCAAATGGCTAAGTACATGAATAAAAGACACATCAAAACGATCATAGTGGAATGTAAACAAGTCTCTGTACAACATTTGTGGTGATCAAGAGGTGAAATTGTAGGGGGAGTGTGTAATGTTCTTTGAGTCTCTACACTCCTTGGCTCACAAGAGTCTTCACGGAATGGTCTTTCGGGGAAGTTGATAACGGTTCTGCCCTGAAGAGAGTGGTTTTCCTCGATCACGTCCTCTTCTTCTTCTTCTGGCAATGTCACTAACACTGGTTTAAAAGTTACTCTTTTCACTGAATGTTTTAATATTTTAGGATAACAAATCTTGGGCATAGTGTGCTACTTCTTTTGTCCAAACCTCGAAACCCCAACTTTTCCAGTCACGTTCATCTTTCCAGTGAGGGTGTAAGTCACAAGCTACACAAACATCATCGTACACATCTTCAGTACCTAAAAGTTGACGAATCTTTCTTTCCTGAAGAGGATGTCGAGAAGTATCGAGATGAATGCACAAAACTTTGAGCAGAATGAGTTTTTCGTGTACATTTAAAGAAACCACTTTCATGCTTTTTGGAGTGATATGTGCTGTTCGTAAAGAGTCCACAAAGAATCGGCTGGTAAACGAAATCCCAGAGAGCAAGTCACTAAGACACACAGTACACGGCGACCCCCAATACAATGGACACAGTTCTTGTAATAGGCGATCGTAATCCTCCACCATTTGAATAGTATCATTGATTTCCTTCCACGGAATCTGTTGTATCACGATTGATAAAGTCGTGGCATGGTAGTCCGTTTTTATACCCTCTTTGGTGTAAGGTAATAAGTGTACTTTTTGAACAGCGTCGGTTTTATTTAAGTACCGTACCAAAAATGTTTAGTCACTAACTCACACACCACATGTCGTACAGAAGATTCCTTTTGAACTAAGTCTACGTTCTGTAAAAGATTTTGGTCATCCTCTAACTCTTCTTCTGGAATTCGGTGCATTAGGATCACCTTGTATGTAGAATGAGTGGCATCCAAAATTTATGAATTTCACGCGATTCATCAATATCTGACCACTGGAACACTTTCATCAGAATCAGTCCTCTTATAGCATTCGGGTACCATTGGTTCCAACATTGGTGACGCAACGGATGCAATTGTTCTTTGCGTTTCACTTGTATTTTCACTAACTCGCGGTAAATGCGTTCTGTCAACTCCACAGGCCAACCACGAATGTTCTCTTGCAAAGTATCCATGACTATGTCAGTCAAACACTTCTCCTAGAGCGAAAGTAACGAATGTAGTGAGTAATTTCTGGCCACTGCCATTCCAGGAAACGGTCAAGAATGTCAATAAAATCTTTTAATGTAAATGGTCTAAAGCGGACTATTAGGAAGAACGCACCCTTGATCCAGAGAAATCGGACTTGTTTGTTGACTTTTGTCAATTTCCTCTTGTGAATTTCTCGACATAAAAGTTCTACAGTCACCTATAGAGATTTTGCTCTGGCAAGTCCCAGCTAAATGCCCTTGTAGATCTTCTCTTGCAATTCGTTTGGTAATGTTTGAAGATTATTTTTTAGATGGGGTTTAAATACTTGTCTAGGTGTTGTCCAAAGTTTACTTCCTAGCCAAGCAGCTGGTTTCTTAAACGACATGGTACGCCCACTTCAATGACGAGGTCCCACTAAAGGTAGGTAGTGACAATTCGGAGACCATCGAGCATGTTCCAGATAAGCGCAATCTTTCTTCTCCCACTCGTGAAGTGACACACCGCAACTGAAGCACTTGACTTTATCACCTTCGCCCAAGTAGATAAATCCGGCTCTAGCTAATTCTTCGGGGGTAGGTCCTCTCAGATATTTTGGCCATTTTCCTCGGAAGGTTTGGATCCGACTTTCAAAGTCGCAGTATTCAGGCAAACACACAAGGAACGAATATTCGTCTTTCACAGGTTAATTTCGATGAGGGTACGGTGAAATATGCAGGAGCTTGCTCAGTTTGGGATGACATCCGTAGGGTGGCAGCTGCATGGTTTCATAAGGATGACATCCACCATGAAAACCAGTAAAGTGAAAAGACGTACGATCACGAGTGGCATCGCTTTCGCATCCGTCAGGTTTGACACGCACTGCATCACTTTCCATGGTAGGTACAGTCGTACCAAAATCTCCATGATATGGTACTGAATCGCTGAGGTCATAGCGTACGGCAACCCTGCCATCGCAAGGCACAGCATTGTACTCGAGTTTCTCGTTGGACTTGAGTCTTACTCTTGATATTTGCTGTGTGAAGGGATTCATCTTTCTCGCTTGGTGTTGGTAGTTCCAATGAACTATCGGTCTTGGACGTTTTTATACTAGTCGTAATGAAGTCTCGAGCTTGTACATCGTCCCTTTTTTATGGCTAGTTTTGGAAGTCTTCCTTTTTTTCTTCATGGACATCGGTACTACCTTCTCTAAGGTACCGTTATAGATACCTCGATCCTACGCAACTTCAGGAATCAACTGAAACACTGTACTTCGTATCCCAATCCAGTCTCAGGTCCCAAGAAGACAAATCCTGTTCTAGCTAAAACATTCGCAGTAGGTAATCCTTCTCTATCCGTGGGCTTTTTTGAAACGTTTCCAATCGACTGGCACAACTGCAATAGTCAGGCAAGAAAACAGGAAAATGGTATGGTTTGAACTTGGCGTTCTCTGTGGGTTTCTCAGTCGATTCTTGCTGTGTCGAAGTAATCCTTCTTGTTGGTGACTATCGTCTTGGAACCATTTTTTATACCAGCGTGACGGTACGGTAAAGTGAAGTTGTTGAGAAGCCGTACTCGCTTCTGGCACACGATTTGATAGACTTTTTCCAAAGACCGACTGACGATTTGATGTGTGGGTAAACGTACAATCTTGCGCGGTTCTTGAGTGGTCACTTTAAAATTTCCATCCTCTCCAGTCTGCAAGGCTTCTTTCAAGACAACAAAGTTCACCAGTCGACTGGTGCGATAATTGAGAGTCAATCCTTTCACTTTACACTCCGTGTGTACTTCTCCTTGAGGGTCACGGTATTCGTAGCCGTAAGTTTTGGGACCGCCCCTTGCAAAACTTAGAATCTTGTCTTCGGGATGCTCGTCCGTCCAGGCTCCTAAACGGTCTCCTTCGATGACAGGGTGAGATTGACCCAGACGATCGATGTAGATGCAACTGTCCGTGTCAAAAAACAGCACACGATCTCTTAACAGTTCTAAAGTTTCGTACAGTTTTAAGCGAGCATGGGCTGTCACGTAAGCAGCTATGATGACATTTCCAAATTCGTCGGCTTCTACAAAGTCCAGTTCTTCTTCGTAATTGACTAAGATCAAGTCCTCACGAACGACGTCCACGTGTTTCATGTATTTGGTTTTGTCGTGAATCATCTGGAAGTAGCGTGACGGTTCTGTCAAATACTCCGTCTTGGGTAAACACGGTCGTTGTGCCATTTTACCCCACAAGCAATTTAACATCACTTTGGCAAACGATCGATTTCCTTCGTTTATCTCGATGTAGTCTAAAGTGATGCCTTCCTGCTCCCAGTATTTGTCTTTGAATTTCTTTTGGTCTTCGGGAGTGTGGCAGCAGGAAGGATAGCCACTGGCTTCTTGTTTCAGTTTCAAAAAGGCATTCAAGTAGTCTGCGAAAATGCCTTTTTGAGTCTCGTTGCCCTTGTGGTATTTTTCTGTGTTGGGAAAGTGGTAAATTTCGTACACTTCTAACAGTTGGTATCCCAAGTCCAGAGCTTTAAACAATTCCACGCTGACCCATGTTCCCGTCAAGGCGCGTTCTTCATGAGTGTGCTGACAAGGTCGGTCTTGGTTGCACGTTTCGGCACAAGTACGGCACAAGGGAAACATCAGTTTTCCTTGGCAATGGTGAGGTAAAACGGGATGGTACAAGTACGTGGGAGGCAAGACTTTACACTTGATCAATCCTTCGTATTGGTGAATGTTGTCCAGGTCGATGTGTTCCGTCAGCAATTGCGGGTGCCCTGCGGAAAAGTGACAATATTTGCACACGTACGGATACAGCGAACACACGTCCAAGTATTTGATTTCTTCTCCTTTCTCCTCGTCGGCTTGGTACAGCAAACAGGTGGCATTCGTCCGTCCTCCGTATAAACTGTCCCACGGGTTCAGAAAGTCCACCAGCTTGTAACTTTCCACGATGCGCTTAAACTCGGGATTGGTTTTCAATCGCTGATCGTACTCGTGTTCCCACATTTATACCACTTGGTATCCTTGCTCTTCTAACTTCAAGCGCCGCTGACAAGTGGCCTGGTAAAAGTCTTTCATGGTCCGTTGTAAAAACTGATTTTTAGTGTCACGTTGAGGGTAACAGATGGGACAACCGAGAAATAAGCACCCATTAAACTCGTACACGATATTGGGGTTTTCTAAGTCCCAGCCATGCACCGAATACCTTCAGATGGTCTTTTCGCCTCCTGCGTTGCGAGCGTGTTGGATCCATTTGTCTTCCTTGTCGCATAAGTAATGTAACCAGCGTAGGGCTTTGACCGAGTATTGACGTTTGACAAAGTTCGTCGTTTGAGGACTTATGACAGCTAGGGTGTTTTCGGGCATGAATCGTTGGCGGTACACTAAGGAACACGCTTTGGCAATGGTACAAGCTTCTTTCAAAGGATCGATCCCTCCGTGCTCCATGAACATTTCTCGAAATTTTCCACAGCAACGCCTTAAAATGTCCACGTCGGAACCACAATATTTTAACATTTCTTCCTGAAAGTCGAAGGGGTCCGAGGCGTGAGTATGGTACCAAGCGTAAAAAGCTTCTCGTTGTTCGGTACGCATGTTTTCAGGATCGTAGAAGTGAGCCTCAGGCAAATGGGGTAGAACGGCATGTTGATTGGCTTCGGTATTGAAAAATTGTGGAAAATATCCTTTGGTCATTTCTGTCATTCCAAACATTTTAGGCATGCGACTCAAAGGCATGGCCAAGTAACTCATCGAATCTTTAAACTGCACATGTCGCACTTGCATGGAAACGATTTTGGCTCCGTTCAAAGTCACTTTAGGACCTTCGGTGCCTTGTTCAGTATAGTATCTCAAAAGAAACTGTCCATCGTATCCCGAGAAATTGTGATCCATCACCGTGGCATAGCGATGACAATCTCCGTAACGTTCGATGTCCTCTTGGCTCCACCTCTCGTCGATAGGGTCTAAGATCCACTGGACAAAATCGACTAGCGTGTTCGGTCCCCGAAAGATTTTTTCACGTCCTCCAGGAATCCTGCTACAGTGAGGGCAATGAGTAAAGATAGGCTCTTGGATTCACTTCTCACACGCTCGGTGAGCCACGCAGAAATTAGGAATGTGAATGCCAGTCTCTTGCATGCATTCGAAATCGAAAAAGATGAAATTGCCTTTCTTCTGGTCATTATCTTCTTTTTCTTCATGTTTGGAAAGGTATTTTTGAATGTAGTATTGGTGTTCCAAGTCCACGATTTGACGACAAATGTGACATCGTTTCTTTCCTGAACATTCGTGCGCCTTGGAACTGTTGGTACGTATGCCTTGTCCACAAGTTGGGCACAATCTCAGGAGTTGACAAGCACATTTCTGCTGTGAACCTTGCGTCTTCTAATATTGTTGGTAACAAGTTGGACTGAACAAACGTGCGTTGACAAGCTGGGCAATGCACTCGTTCTTGTCCTTCGTCCAGAAAGGTTTAGAGACCAAACATCCCTCACATTTCGATCCACAATGCTTATGTTGCACTCGATTGTTATAGCCATAGTCACATTTCTCACAGTAATGACCGTATCCCAGGAATGAAGTGATACTGGTAATGGCATCGAAATGTTCATCATGATGATAGACGTGAATGTAGTTTCCGTCTTTGAAATTTTTGCTCGAAACAACAGAGTTCCGCTCGCTTCTTGAGGGTGCACTTTCAAGGTGTAGCGTGGAGCCGAGACGTCTTGCAACGTTTGCATTTCAGGAATGCCACATGGTGTGTCTTTGGAAAGGCCAGCTTGCTGTAACAGGAGTTCTGCTTCTCTTTGTTGTTTGGATCGGCTAGATTTTCGAATAGTTTGCCAGGCTCTTTTCCATTTTGCCGTGTCGTTCTTGTCGGCATACGTTCGTCCCACCACGATGGCACGGGCTAAACACATCTTGTCTTGAAGATTGTTAATTTAAATGATGCTACGCTTGACGCTACCAAGTTCGTTTACCAATAACAACTTTTTTGCGTCCTGTCCCTTGGGGAAGAGACACGTGGGTCATGAACAGTGTCGCTTTTCCATCTGTGATGTGAAACTTGTCGCTGGATTGTTGCACGTGTTGAATCTTGTCGATGACTTTGGAAGGTGTCATTTCTGCTGGGCTGCTAAACTCGATCCAAACGGGGGACTTCAAACGGTCGTGACGAATGGAAAGTCTCAAGCGATCGTCTTCTTTGGCTTCACATTACTGTTTCAGTGTGGTTAACAAAGAATCCCACACATCGGTGATGAACCCTTCTGCTTTCTCCAGTGGTACGTCGGACTTTAAATCTTTAAACTTCACTGTGTACGTGTAGGCCGTGGTTCTAAATTTTCTGGAGGAGCGTTTGTCAGTCTCTCGAATGTAAAAGTACTTTTCAGGGTTTACCGTTGGTGATGGACTTTGAATGGGTGTAGACTCTCTGGGCTTCGATTCTGGCTCACTCATCTCATCTTCAAAATCGCTGGCATGAATTTGAGCCAAGACTTCAGCTACTGTGCAAGGCGATAAATCATGTTTCTGCCTCTTACTTTCTTCTCCATTCTTTACGAAATGATGCGATTGTTTCATCTTGACTGCAAAAGTCAAATGACTACATTTGAAACGCCATAGATCCCTATATATCCATGTCAGGCTCAATGTATTTATAATGGGCTGGTGCCTTCCCTCTCAGTATTCATTTCGCTCTCAAGCCGACCAGCACGATGGAATAAACCACACAGATCGAACTTCTGATTAGAGCTTTGCGAGGTGTCATACGAAAGTTTTCTTCAGACAAGCCGACGGACTACTCCCCTTCTTTTCGAGATAAAAGTCAAGATACTTGCTATATCTGTCAGAAGAAAGGGCATTGGGCTACAGAATGTCCAGATCGTCAAAAAAGCAAGATCAGTGTCAAAAGAAACAAAAGTCAGGATACCTGTTATCATTGTCAAGAGAAAGGACATTGGTCTTCAGACTGCCCTAAGAAACAACAGGAGCAGGAGGAGGAAGAAGAAGAGGTAACCTCGACACGTTCAGAAAGAGAAGATAGAAAAGAAAAGACGAGTAAAAAGTGAGGAAGAAGAGGAGGAGGAAAAAAATGTGAAATTGAAGAAATTAAAGAAACAGAGAGAGTGAAAGAAAAAAAGACACAGAAGAAGTCTATGAACTTTTTTAAAAAAAGTGTTGTGTTGTGTTGTGACATTGACTTGTAAATATTTGTACCAGAATAGACCAGACTCAAAAACGTAAGTGTCTCCTGGTTTTGATTTTTTAGAATAAGGACGTACACTCATGCAGTCACAACACGTCTATTATAGGGCAAATAACGGATTTTGAGTTTTAATTGATTTTGGCAAAATGAATACTATCTCTTTTCGAAAGAAATGAGTGGCCCTAAAAAGGACCGTTGGGTGTTTGTTTTTTCTTAGAACAAAAACAAACTCATGAACGAGAAGCAATCCGCTTTAACTGCCGTAAGCCTTTGCCACGGCCAAGGCCTACTTCTGGACTTGCTCCTGTCAATGATTTGGTAGAAATCACTAGGGGTGGTATCTCCGGTGTAGTAACAGGGTTGGACTGTTTGGCTCAGGAAGGTCTTTTTCTCTTGGGTCGTAATAAAGAAGTCTGATACATTTGTTTCAGACTTCTTAACTCGGCCAAAATGTCCAAGAGTACCATTACCGTTTGACTTTCACTGTTCTCCTTCTCTCCTAGACTTTGTTTCTTCTCTACTGCTTCTTCTTCTTCCTGTCGTTTCCTTCTTGCCTCTTCTTTTCGTTGTTGCTGTTCAAGGAGAAATGCTTGTTCCGCCTCTTTCTGCTGTTGTAAAAATTTCTCCAATTCTTCTTTCTGTCTCTGTTTAAAATCCTCGACGTGTGGTAAAGAAGGAGAAGGTGACGAAGGTGCTGGTACCGGAACATATTCTTGCGAAGAAGAGAGAAAATCCGCTAAATCCCAATTGAAATCAACCTCTTCTGGTAGTAATCCTGTGTTGACATTGGTAGCCACTGCTATGCCATCGCTTCTCGTCTCCAAAGCCGGTGCACCCCAAATCATTGTCTTCTTAGTTTCAGTCATGTTTCACAAAACAATGTCGCATCGATTCACTGCGCACAGACGGTAGCGCACCTATATAGGGAATGTGACGTCACAGGTAGCTGTCTTCGGATTGGAAGACAGACACCGCGAAGTGACTAAATTTTGTAACACGTGTTGGGATTGGTGAACAATCTCAATCCGTTTCGATCCGGTCTTCCACTATAAATAAACGCGGTTCACTTCATTACCTACACCTGTTCTCGTCACAAAGATGTGGACCAACGTTGAATCGTCTACTTTCGTATCGTCGTTGTTTTTCCGTACGGACTTACCCATGTATGTTAAATCATCATGGACCATCATCCGAATTACAGATACGACTGTTTGGAAAAGAAGGACCTATGTGGAAAGACAAGGCTGTCTGAAGCGGGCTCTCATCTACGGACCAGAGGTTAGACAAAGTTTGAGGAAGAGAAGAAGACCTATGCAATGCCCTCTATGTTAACGGAATGGTGTTAACATAACAAACAACGGCCCTTTTCAGGGCCACTTTCATATGCCTCGAAAAGATTTATTCTTTCTTGCCTAAAATTTTTTTATTCGATTGTATAATTTATGTTTAACTAAAAAAAACATTATTCTCTTAACCTAAAATTTTTTTAGTCGGTTGTATAATTTGGGTAGGATAGATTGATGTTCATCAATCTATGGAAACAAACGCGAATGCATAGAACATACTATACTATTCACTGACACGAACGCGAATGCATAAAACTTTGTATAGAAATGAAACAAGTAGCATGACGTCACGGCACTTGCTACATTGTTGCAAGTGTCCAGTACCGTGACGTCATCCTACCTGTTCCATTCCTATTGTTCCTATACAAAATTCCTATTGTCCCTATAGTGTCCCAGGGTGATATTTTGTCCCTATAAATCGTGTCCCCATAGTACAAAGTAGGGTCAGGTAATGCTAATTCCCATTGTCCCTATGGTATCCCCATTAACTACTACTAATCCTAATGTAATACAGTTTGGTACTAATCCTAATGTAATAACGTTTGGTACTAATCCTAATGTAATAAAGTTTGGTACTGATCCTAATGCAATAACGTTTGCTACTAATCCTAATATAATAAAGTTTGGTATTAATCCTAATGTAATAAAGCTTGGTACTATTCCTAATGTAATAATATGTAATGTGTCGAATTTTGAAGAAGTACTGGATCCTAAAGTTGAATAAATTGTGCATTAAGATTTTATCATAGTCAAGCCAGAAAAGTCTTTGAGAAAGTTCACTTTGATATTTCCCTTGTTTCATCTGTAAAACACAAAAGGGCCTACGTTTAAACTTCAGAGGAATTGACCCAGTCATCTTAACGGTATATTGGCAGAGAGTACATTAGAGACACCGACCGTATCCGTTTGGAGGGAACCTTATGTCAAATAATTGATCTTCAAAGTAGAGCTAATTGCATCATATCCTAGACTGTCAAAAACTGATGAAAGACATGATTATTCTGGGGAAAATTTAGGAACAGTTGCCTTCGATTGGTCAGTTAAAATTAAGGCGTACACTTTAGAAATAATGGGGAATTTAAGGTAGCGACTTGGCTCAGAAATCTTTAGTCAGAGATCTTGCTTGAGAGAAGTCAGGTTGACTCCGGGGGAAACCCTAAAGAAGAGTTTTCCCTCGTTAACAAAGTAAAGAGGCCAGATAGCTGTCTTGAAAGGAGAAGACAGGCTATAGTGCTAGGACGCACGATTGTGTGGAAAAGAAACAGCATTAAGGTACGCAATTTTAATTTCCATGTAATTTTCTATTTTGTTTGTTTGGTTTTATGCAAATGTGTTTGATATGCTTATGATCCATGTTTGTATCGTTTATTCAATTTCATTGGACTCTGTTGATATGTTAGAGTGTTATGCAATTTAATTCTTTAATTTAACAGTTATTAGTTCATTGATAGAATTGACGGATATGATGTGATCCAAATATTCATATGCGTAGTATTTCATAGGGATTTATGAATTAATTTCCTTTGTCTGTAGGATGATACTGTTTATCGTGAGTTAATGATAACTGCATATTTATATATGATTTTGTAATGCTCAAATGATCTTGCAGGTCATTGGTTACTGTAAGCTAGAATTTAGTGAATCTTATGCAATAGTAATCGAGCATTTATCTTATTGAGTGGAACTGGCTAGTCAAATGTAAGAAGACGTATAGTAATGTATGCTGATATATACGGCAGCATCGTTTGAAGACAGAACACGTGTCAATTGCTAATCAATTGCCGCGTGGAACAGGGACGATGAATTGTTTAATTAAGGTCAGACTTGGTATATTGCAATGGTCACTTGTAACTATAGATAACGATTGTACCTTACCTCAAACACAGTATATCTGTAAGGACCTTTAACCATTAAGGTCACATTATGTCAGAATTTATGCAGTGTGGATAGCTATTTACGTTTCTGAATAACGCAAGTGAGAGAGTTTATATATACGGATAAGTGGTGAAACATATACAGCTTTAGTCGTAATCTTGTCATTTAAGGGAACAGCTTTCCATATCCTCCCCGAGAAACCCGACGAGGACAGTCCAAGAGGGAAGTCCGCAAATAGAGAGTTCAGAATAGAAGGGTCAAGAGGAAGAACCAAGCATACACGCTAGACGTGGAATACACAAATTCAAGAGAGAACGACGCCAGATGACGCAAATCAGGCGTGGACATTGTACTCTTTTCACACTCGTTACTATGATGAACGAATCCCTAAACTGAACACTGCTATTAAATTCCATGAATGTAAATCGGTTGGATTGTAATTGCAATTTTAGTTTATGTATTAATTAATTAAATTTATTTTATTTCTATTGTTTAAGGGGGCTCGTATTTGTTTATTTCTTCTCAATAGTCTTGCTCAGTTCTTTGTCAATGTTCTATCTATCTATTCACACTGGGCAATGACATCGAGGGAGGTCATCCTCTAGATAACGATCGCCAAATCAATTAACAGAGAGGCACACACACACACACACACACACACACACACACACACACACACACACACACACACACCGACACACGTCTCACACCTCACACACACGTCGCACATCCCCCCCCCCCCGTTACACAAAGTTTTGTACTAATCCTAATGTAATACATTTTGGTAATCTCTTTTCCTCCAGTAACTGCTCTGTACTGGCAAATCTTTAATGCTCGCCGTATTAGTTTAGCATTTGTAATTGGGAGGAATGCAGACATAAGCAGATTTAGACATAAGTAGATATATATGGTAGAATGTACGCCGATTTGGTCGATTTCTTAGCTTAGTCTGTTTGCTCTGTCATGACTGACAATAAATTTCCATTTTTAAATATATAGACAACGATGAGGAGACTAATTTTTATTCTATTCTTGGAGATGCTTTTGTAGAATTTGTCATGAATATTTGAAGTGTTGTTAATTTTGACCCGAGTTTCAACGGTTCACAAACAAGAACATAAAAGTTATCGCAAAGGCGTTACTCATAAGTCCCAAGGATGATAATAGTGTTAATGCCTATTCCTTCCTTCCTTATTAAGAACCAGTTATGTTAGATGCACGTAAGCATACAAATGATGATAACAAGGAACATTTTTTCTAAAAGTGAACATTTGCTCATTTTAATATGCTCATGTCAGCGTTCTAACTCATGATTCGGAAAGTTGGCTTGTACTTTTCACACGTTGTAATTATACTAGCAGTCAAGATGCATCAACAGACTAAATTCTGAATGGAAACGCTCGAAATTTTGCTCCACTATTTTTATTTGAGTGAAGTTGTAGAAGGTTACCAAACCAAACTAAAACAAATTATTAAAATAATCAGTTTAGACAGGTGCACTAACGTCTTACAGAGCGTGGACGTCATTTTGATATAAATATTATATTATCTGCTTAGAACGAATTAAAAGAATAACATTTTGTACTAGGAAATAAAGAGACGACTAAACTTCAGACTAGGTATACAGAACCATTAAAATAATACGAGCGAAAGTAAATCGGCTCCTCTGAATTCCTGCTTGCTAGTTTTCCAATATTAGGACTCATTTTCTGCTTCGCTTCCATTCTTTCATACCTATGCCAAATTCATCAGTAAAATACATAGGTCACGATTTGTCAGACATGGCAAGGTATTTCAGAAGGGCTTCGAGATTTTCATTTGTTGAAAGTATGGAAAAGAATTCCCTGCCAAACAGGCAGACGACGTAATCAGAACTTGTTTTCTGAAGTCATTCAATCAAATTTTTTATTATCAAAAATTGTTTTTAAATGGGTGAAAAAAAACCACTTCCGAATCTAAAAGTTTTGATATAGATCCTGTTGTGTACATGTATTAAAAAAGTAGGTGGAGAGCTAACATCTACATTTCTTTAATAGTAGACGGGTCTGTAAGTCAATTAGAATGTCTGACGTTACCGAGATACACAAAGCCCTATCTGCCATACACCATTAGAAAAACTGAGAATAAAGATAGAGACATTTGCTTCGAGGTGATGAAAAGCTATTTGACGACAAGATAAGGATTTGGGCCTTTTTCGTCTCCAGTATATCAACTATTTAGTAATGAAGTCTGCCAACCTTTACTGCATGAATACTACAGACTTGCCTCACTTTTACCTTATCATTCATTACAACAGCAAAGTCTTTCCTGACTCATTTATGAGTCATGCTGGACAGACGAAGCAGGTGCAAAATTTGTATTAGGCATAGGTGCCGGAGAGTGTTAAGTGTTGAATAAGGAAACTGATTTGCAACAGAACGTTCAAAATGTTCTACTTTAGTTAGATTTATTAATAGGTTGATAATTTAATTAGATTTATTAATCGGTTCATATTTTAAATATGTTTATGAATAGGTTGATATTTTAATTAGGCTTATTAATAGGTTGATATTTTAAGAAGATTTATTAATAGGTTGATATTTTAGGAAGATTTATTAACAGGTTGATATTTTAATTTGATTTATTATATTAATTGATTGATATTGTAATTTGATTTATTATATTAATTGATTGATATTGTAATTTGATTTATTATATTAATTGATTGATATTTTAATTTGAATAATTATAATAAAAGGTTGATTTTTTAATTTGATTTATTATATTAATTGGTTTATATTTTTCAAAACTGGAGCAAGAATCTTTAAACTAATAAAATGCTATCACGCTTTTGATATCATCTTCAAAACAAAATGCTGTGGCA
>JAECUM010039218.1:0-35666 GCA_016617855.1 Megalonaias nervosa
TATATATACACACACACACACACACACACACACATGTGTGTGTTCAAGAAAAAAGTGAAATCACACCAGCATTAATTAACAATGTAGCAATTATATAACAATGTAGCAGCTATGTAATTTTTCTTTCATCACTAGAGTTTCAGTATGTGTATAAACATGCTTTCACAAGCTGACACACTTCCCAGACAGACAGACAATATCAGGGCTCTTGCCTACAGAATTTGGTTACCTTTTGGACAAAATTTAACAACTGCATAATGTAGACAAAACAAATTTGGTACACTTATTTGCACACATATGTAAATAATCTGATTAGACCTTAAGATTTTAACAGCAATTTAAATTTTTGCAAAATGTTTCATCTATATTTTTTTTAACAAAAGAAATATGTTACCTTTATTAAGCAAAATGCACTTGAGGACAACACCTAAAATTAGTTACACATGTTTGTATGGATATGTCGATGGCCTGAATATATTTTCATGCCTTAGTAGTAATTTTGCATATTTATTTCTCTTTTGGACTTAGGCTGTGTAGTCTATGCAGTGGTGGCATGCCTGGGGATAAATATTGTATAATTCTACAGTTTAAGAAGTTATACTGAACCAAAGATTATCCCTCAACCCGTTAGTGTTGTGCAACAATTCAGCAAAATATTTCTATTAATCATTACCACAAAGGAAATATTTTCCACTCTTTTTTTTAATTACAGAAACTTAAAATTGTGTATCTGAATGGGATTTTTATTGCTGGCCACCAGTTGTCATGAAAAAAAGTACCATTTAGTTTTGTGCATAATAATACACTTCTTATGTTTTTTAATTATGATATTTATAAGAGTTATAATAATGTGCCCAAAAATTTATCCTGAATTTAACATTAATGCTGTATTTGGTTATCATCAGCTACCGACATTATAAGTCTTGCAGCATTATCCTGAAAGGTTTGATAATGAGAGATCACTGTACGATTTGATAGGATTTGTAACTATACCCACTTTACAGATGGGAAAGCAGTATACTGGGGGACTTGATAATAAGGGATCACTGTACAGTTTGATAGGATTTGTAAACATACCCACATTGCAGGTGGGGAAGTGGTATACTGGGGAACTTGATAATGAGGGATCACTGTACAATTTGATAAGATCTATGATCATACTTACATTAAAAGTGGGAATCAGTATACTATGGACTTGATAATGAGGGATCGCAGTACAATTTGATAGGATTTGTAATCATTCCCACATTAAAAGTGAGGAATCAGAATACTGGAAGGCTTGATAGTGAGGGATAACTGTACACAATGTGATATGATTTGTAAACATTCCCACATTCAAAGTGGGGAATCACAATCCTGGATGGCTTGATAATGAGGGATCACTGTACAGTTTGATAGGATATGTGATGATATCTACTTCACAATACTGGAAGGCTTGATAATGAGGAATCACTGTACAATTTGATAGGATTTGTAATCATTCCCACATTAAAAGTGGGGAATCAGTATACTGGAAGGCTTGATAATGAGGGTTCACTGTACAACCTCATAACTTAATCATCCCAGGAGAATTCTATTGGACACTAACACCTGTATGAGACACATAAAACATCTACATATAAATAACAATATTTTTGTTGTTGCCTGATGTTAGTTAATTTACTTTTTCCAATAATACAATTCAACAAGCTAAGGCTTTATGTACATACTTTTTCCTAAAATACATCATTGTTTTTTAATTTTTATTCTTTGGACAGATATTGTAGTTAATTTATATTACTCAGGAAATATACCAAACAGTGTTAAGCTATTGTATATTTTCTGACTAAAATTGGAATTGCAAACACTACAGTCTAATTTACTTTAATCTATGTCTCCTTTTTGCTAACTTTTTCCATCAGCCTGTCTTACAGATTTGCAAATCAGAAAATAGAGAATTTTATGGATTTTCTGAAACTTAAGTACTTTCTGACTCTAAACTTTTTATGATGAATTTCATAAAACCTGATGGGTAAAAGAAGAGAACACAATTTTCTTACATTAGTTTGATTCTTTTGTTCTAAAATATCTTATATAACTTTTATGCTGCAAATGAAATAAGTAAATCTAAATATAAAAAAGAGATAGATTTTCAAATCCTGAAAAAATGTCAGTTATGTTTGAGCTATGATCCTAACAACTATTTTCTCTTTAATTTTTCTAGTCATTTGAAAACATGGCTGACTTTAAATTACAGCATTTTTTGCAAGCATAAATATTGTGTAAATTGGCAAGAACATTAAATTTCCAGATATTTTGTCAGTGTAGAATTGTATACAAGATAATAAAAATTATAGTAGTAATTAATTCATAACAAAATGTATGTTTTATGTGTTATGTATCAAATTTGCAAAAATTTAGTTATACCAGAGTATTATATATTGGCTCACAGCATAAAAAATCTCTATACACTTATAAGCTGAACTTTTGTATCTGTTAGATTTTTAGAGAGTACTAATTTACTTAAAGCTAATTTTCCTGCTTTTTATTTGATATATTTATCCTCCAATAATAATAATAATAATAATAATAATAATATTAGTTATTATTATTATTATTATTATTATTATTATTATTATTATTATTATTATTAACCTTTTTTCAGACCAAATAGAAAAGATGTGACCAAAATAATCATACAATAATTTGCTTCACAGATCAATATAGTTATTGATGAATTACGACAGCTTGCAAAGTGAAACACTTCTTTCAAGATTTTGTTGTTGCTACTAGTGATTTTATTTCTAAATGAACATTGTTATTCACATACAGTCTATCACAATCCATTGAAAATCAAAATCCATTACAGCCACTACATTTTTATGTACATGTACAGATTTATAGATCTATATAGGTTTTAGGTGTAGAAAAATTATTTACAAATCAACTTGATGAATGAGTATATATATGAATTGTTTGGCAGGGTAAAGTTTATTAAATTAAATCATATTTCAAATATAAATTGATCTTTTTAGATACAAGATAAAGAAAATTCATTTCTTTAGCTTTTTCTTTGTGCTGGTTCGACCCCATTCTTTTAGCGTCTTGAAGCAAAACAGTAGATTATGGGAAACCATCCTGAGTCTACTAAGCTTTACAATAATTTATCAAGTCTGAAAACATTACTTAACATTTTACAATTATCATTTAAAAGCCTAAATATGGGCCATTCTTTACAACAATAAAGCATGACAGATTTATTCAGCAAAGCAGGCAGATAAATACTAGTCTTTAGATGGACCCCACAAGATCGGATAATGTTTTGTCAGTGCGGATCTTTGTTGCTAGATTAGTTTGCAAAAGCAATTGTTTGCAAGCAATGACCCACGGTATCTTTGTCTCAGAGATCGTTCACGATGGGGGACTCATTGTCTAGTTTGATGTGAGCCTTTTACAGCTGTGCAGGGGGATGACCTCAAAGGGTATTGACAAAGTATGTCTCATATCTCCGTGCTATTTAATTGCTAATAGACAGGAACGCCTTATCCAACGTAAAAATTGTCTATTTCATCCTGATAGCATTCTTGATGTGACTTTACTTTGTTTCAGCATATTCCTGACGATTAACTGATAAAATCATTTGAAAGTGAGAAAATTATGGGTAAAACATAAAGATATGTATCACACAAGAAAATATTATGAATGGATGCTGTTCATTTGGAAAGCAAATCTTTTCCATGCCTCTTGTGAAATAAGTGAGCTGAAAATCAAAACAAATTGTCAATTTTAGATTTAGAAAGATACACTACTGGTATTGTTACTTTTTTACATGGTTTTTTCTTTCTTTTATTCTGCCTATTAAGTAGAACAATAAAACACCATTTGCATAGTTTGATTTCCTCCCAAATTAAAGAAATTATTAATTAAATTATCTTGTCTTCATTTTGTCTCACAAAGTTATATTTTAAATTTAAACTTTCTTATTTACTTAATTAATTTCTACAAAGGAAATTACAGCTTATTTGTTAGAGAAAGGAAGTAAGTTAAGAAAATCAGATTTTTACATAGGAAGGAAGTAATTATCTTAAGAAAATCTACCTCAACTCAAGTGTGGGATTGAATGATTCTATTAGTTATTGATAAGAATAATTGGAAATGTATCTTTTTATACGGCAGATATTGTTCATAGTGGTGTTATTTGTATTCATTTTTCTTCAGTGCTGAAAGGATTAGAAAAAGAAATTAAGAAATAATATTTTTCCATACATGTGTCTTCCTTATTATCGTTCATCAGGTAGATAGATACCTGCTCATTTACCTAGGTACACACCTATACAGTTCCTTGGAATATCATCATGGATAAATATTGGATTCAGAGATATGTGTCCATTGAACCCTGAATATTTTTTAATTGGGCAGAACAGAGTTTGAGGAGCCAATATTTTCATAGTTTATGTTAGGGTTTTTAAAAAAATGTTAATACAAAAAGTACGCTTTTCTGTTCTTTAGTAATTTTACACTATGTAGTTCATAACATTTAATGAAAAGAAATCAGCATTAAACATTATTTTTTAATTTGAGGTGAATCTTTGTTATTATCTGCACATCACACTCTTCCAATATTCAGGGAATGGATGACTCAACCATTTACAAGCAAGTCCCAGCAAAGTCAGATGGCTATGCTGGATTGCCTATTATAAAATAATCAGATGGCTATGCCGGATTGCCTATTATAAAATAATCAGATGGCTATGCTGGATTGCCTATTATAAAATAATCAGATGGCAATGCTGGATTGCCTATTATAAAATCACCAAGCCTAATACAGAGAAGTCAGGAAGTTTCTCCAGTTTTTATAATGAATGAAATTTACTTAGGGTGTTGTACTCTTGTATCAGCCAGTATGCTGTGGTCATTATGGTGTTGTACTCTTGTATCAGCCAGTATGCTGTGGTCATTATGGTGTTGTACTCTTGTATTAGCCAGTATGGTGTGGTCATTATGGTGTTGTACTATTGTATCAGCCAGTATGCTGTGGTCATTATGGTGTTGTACTGTTGTATCAGCCAGTATGATGTGGTCATTATGGTGTTGTACTATTGTATCAGCCAGTATGCTGTGGTCATTATGGTGTTGTACTATTGTATCAGCCAGTATGCTGTGGTCATTATGGTGTTTTAATTTTTTATCAGCCAGTATGCTGTGATCATCATGGTGTTGTACTCTTGCAGCATCTAACAATATGTAAAGGGCAAATAGTTCATGAATAGTTATCGTTAATGTGTTAATTTTAATTTTAAGATTACCAGAAAACCATTACACTGTCTTTATCTTAAAAGAATATGAGATACAAATTTTGACTCTGACAATGTTCTTACCATTGTCATAGCAAGTTATGATACATATTCTTTTGACTTTATTACCACTAAAATTTCTTTCTAAAAATTTCGTTTTATTAGGATTTTTTGACGGACTAGGTGAAAAGCTTTGATAAACAAATTCAATTGAATAGTATCACTTTTGTTTATTAATTTAGGCAATTTCTGTGAAAAAAATCATCAGCATGTTGGTAAATCACTTCTTATTAAGATGTCAGTTTGTATGTGGTATGAATGGTTACCATTTATCACTGCCTTTGAATGCAAATTTGCTGGCATAAGGCAGTGTAATCAGTCTAGTATAATTTTCTCCAATTCTGTTTCTTGGACTCCCCAAACCAAAGCTACAAACAAAAGCCAGTGCAATATACAGGTGTTTTTATATGGAATACTGTTCCTCAAAACATCAAACAAAGCATGATAATCTAAAGTCATTTTAAAGAAAAATGTTTTCTTACATTTTTAATAATATCTGATTATTGTTATACAACACTGACATTTTATATAATGTTGTAACTATGGTATATAATTTTTTACACATTTTAAGCAGAAGGCCTCAGTGGAGTCTAGTAGAGTACTAATTGAGTTTCTGTCTATAAATAAATTATTATTATTATTATTATTATTATTATTATTATTATTATTATTATTATTATTATTATTGTTGTTGTTGTTGTTGTCCAGGTGGACACATCTTTCATACTTGAATGTGCCATTAATAATTTGTTTAGATTAAACCCCCCATCATTAATAATCACTTGCTATTTTAGAATTCCATGGTGATCTCAAATATCTGTTACAATTAGAATTCCAATAATCCATCATAGAGAAAAAACATTCACCTAACAAAATACATTTCTATCCTAAAATCTAACATCTAAGACCATTGCAATGAAAGACTAACTGTCTTGAAAAACCATCTTCACAATGCACAAATTATTCAGTTATATATTATTGTGACCCTGTTATAAGAGACCACCTTCCTTGAGAGAGAACTTTTTGTTGGCAGGAGTAGTGTCTCAATACAAATTCTACTGTAGCATGATCTTCAATGAGTGGAAACTTGACTCTTCGCTATTAATTAGATACTTAGTGACATGATACACATTCCATATGCTTTTCTGTGTAATGGTGCTTAATTTGGGTATATATATTAATTAAAATGCATGCCAATCTATTAGTCTTTTTGTGTTTGCATTGCTTGCACCTTTAATTATGTAAATACATATTTTTTTCACAAATTTAAATTACTCCATTGTTTCACTAGCTTAACAAGAAATAAAGATTAGGTAGTTAATATAATAGGATAAATAAAAATCTTTGCTAATTAACCAAATTCAAGGAAAACAAATATTATCTTATGCAACTTGATTGCATGTACTACCATATTTACTCACCTATAACTCAAGTCAAACTACAGACAACAAAGATCCTTATCTGCTGTATCATAATTCACTTGCAGATCAGGGTCTATATCATTTGTTCTACTGATTACTCCTAAACAAACTGTACAGACCCAGATCTGCCAGTGTATTATACAGTGGTAGATCTGTGTCTGTGCAGTTGACTCAGTTATAAATGAGTATATATGGTAAGTGTATCAAAAATATCAAAACTATTCAAATCAGACTTTGAAAGCTATGGCTGATTAATTTGAAACATTTGGATGGATAGTCTTGGCAATGAAAATTGACATGATATATATAGCTGTGATGTCACCAAGTCACATATGATCTATTGCTGATACATTAAACTGCCAATTCATTGTTGCCATCAAATTAATTTTGAACTGTTTAAGCTTCAAGTCATCTTGTCTTGGTTTTGGGATGGAGTAAACAACAACACAGATACAGACAATACTGCTTTCACTGGTGGAGAACTTACAAATATGACAACATCTAGCATATTGGGAAAGATGTCATTTGCAATAAAAAAATGTAAAATTATTCCTTATAAAATTGCAGAAAAAACCAAAAGCATCATAAACCCTGAATTTTCTACATATTTTATTGTTCATAAAGTCATTTTATCACAAATACTGTTTTCTGTTGTTAAGATTTATTTATTCACATGTTCTATTACAAATCCTGTAAGCATCCTCTGGCCTTTGCTTTATCTTTCGTTTAGGGTGGCCATGTGTCCAAGTAGTCCAAGGCACTCACCTTTCATTTAGGGTGGCCTTGTGTCCAAGTAGTCCAAGGCACTCACCTTTCATTTAGGGTGGCCTTGTGTCCAAGTAGTCCAAGGCACTCACCTTTCATTTAGGGTGGCCTTGTGTCCAAGTAGTCCAAGGCACTCACCTTTCGTTTAGGGTGGCCATGTGTCCAAGTAGTCCAAGGCACTCACCTTTCATTTAGGGTGGCCTTGTGTCCAAGTAGTCCAAGGCACTCACCTTTCATTTAGGGTGGCCTTGTGTCCAAGTAGTCCAAGGCACTCACCTTTCATTTAGGGTGGCCTTGTGTCCAAGTAGTCCAAGGCACTCACCTTTCATTTAGGGTGGCCATGTGTCCAAGTAGTCCAAGGCACTCACCTTTCATTTAGGGTGGCCTTGTGTCCAAGTAGTCCAAGGCACTCACCTTTCATTTAGGGTGGCCTTGTGTCCAAGTAGTCCAAGGCACTGACCTTTAAAGATCACTCATTTCTCATCTTTGTTCATGTGGGTTCAGTTTTGGATTTGACTAATGTGGGTATGTGAGAATGCTTACCAGTCGCTTACCATAGGTTGTTGGTTTTTCCCAGGTTCTTCCTCCAACAGATATACTGGCCGCCATGTATAGCCTATAATGTGCTGAAAAATGGCATTAAACCTCACATTTACATCCCAATCAAGTTTTTTTTTTATGCACAGGTGAATTTTCTTATATCTGATTTAGTTTTTATGGGCCTACTTATTGCAGCTGATATAAATTATTGCATCCATCTGAATTCCTCTACTACCATCTACATTCACTTAGAAATGGAACTCAACTGCAAACATCATAGACACTAATCTAACATCACAGAGTATGCCAGCAGATCAGGTCTATGTTGTTTGTTAATCCTAACAAACTGCATAGACCCAGATCTACCAGTACATTATGCAATGGCCGATCTGGGTCTATGCAACTTGCAGCTGGATCTGAGTTATAAGTGAGTAAATATGGTGTTTAATATCATTTTGGATTCATTTTATTTTGGACCCATTGAGTCTGAAAGAAAAGACAAGAATGCCACAAGCCCGTGCATATTTTCCATGCTTTTTAAATGCAATTGTTTGTGATTTTCTCCTTCAATGCAGAAAGGCAAAAGGTAGCTTCATCATTGTCTGCCTTTCAAAAGACTAGATAATATGCTATATCAGATTTCGAAGAGAAGGAAAAGTTTACAGCCTGTGGCGGCCTTTTTTGCCCCATGCTTGTCTGTCTTAACATGAAAATGACAAACATTTTTTTGAGAATCCATTTCAGTGTAAGGTATTACACTCAAGCCCAAAATCATTTGTCCATAATCTTTTAGTATGTTAGTAATAACTGACACATTTGTTAGTTCATTTACTCAGAGTTATAATATGTTGTCATGTTTGCCTAGAAATATAAATGAAACGAAGATAATCAGTTCAAAGATTCATTTTTCACAATATCTTATACTATGCATTTAGAGTGGAATAAATCCATATTATACAGTTAACAATAAAGTAAACATAGTGGTAGGGTGTGAACTAAAATTTTTTAAACCATTTTTTGCATTCAATAATAATCTACATATAACTATCGGCAAAATCATAGATGGTCATATTACATGTAGAGTGAGAATAATTGATAATTGATAGCTATCTTTATTTAAGAGATTGCCGATATATTAATTTCTATTTAGGAACCCTTGAAAATACATAGATTCATATAGTTTTAATGAATATGATCTATTACCTTCATAAGATAAGAAACTGAATGGAAATTGGATCCTGAAATCTAATGTGTAATATTTATTTGTGATATTGCAATGTATGTCGTGAAGATTTGTAATTCTGGATCAATAACACTTTCTACCTATAGGATCAAAGTCAACTATTACACAGTGTGTCAGTGTCAAAAGTGGATTCCATTTCCATAGCAATCCATTTCCACTGATCCCATTTTCATAAGATTATGTTTGAACTGATCCCATTTCAATAAGATTCCATTTCATTTCATAAGATCCCATTTCCATATATTCTATTTCCAACAAAATCCTGTAGACTTATATAGAAGACTACAAAGTTTAAGATGACTGAAAAATTAAAGAATTTGGTAATTTTAGGAGAATCAGATATCAGAATGTTCAGCATTTCTTGTAGTAAAATTCTGATAAAATGGTACTATAATAAATTATTAATTATGTGGATTCCCTGGACTAATCAATTATACTAATTAGCAGGAAAGCTTCCTGAATGCACAACATTTATTTTTAATGAAGTTATCAAATATATATACAACCAAAGGAGCAGATACACAATTTTTTCCAAGGGATTTTAGTTTTTAGAGGAGATGGTTCATTTCTTTATCTGATGACCAATTTTCTCAGTTAAACACTAAAATAAATCTACAGTTTGACTGAAAGGGGTGGGCATGAGGTGGGAGTGGGATGGCTGAATCTGCCGCTGAGACATTTATCTCAACTAAATCTGTGTCTCCCAAAAGGGTTGACTAATTAAAATTTTAAAGGGATTTTTTTTTGTCATTAAAAAATGAGACTATAACAACCGATGACAGATTATATATTTCAACCTCCCATAGCAGTCCTTTCAACCTCCCATAGCAGTCCTTTCAACCTTCCATTGTGGTCCTTTCAGTCTCCCGTAGTGGTCCCTTTAACCTCCCATAGTGGTCTTTTCAACCTCCTACAGCAATCCTTTCAGCCTCCCATATCAGTCCTTTCAATCTCCCATACTGGTCCTTTTCAACCTCCCATAGCAGTTCTTTCAACCTTCCATAATGGCCCTTTCAACCTCCCATAGTGGTCCTTTCAACAACCATCCTTTTAATTTACCTACAAGGATCTCTTTAGGAGCCCTGGTGTCTCAATAGGTAGTATGCCAGACTCCCGGAGAGTGGACTACAGGTTCAAGTCCTGCTCATACCAGTTCAGGTTCGTTTATTTTTTTATTCTGGGCTAGTCACTTTATGCCCGTTACCTCAGCATTAAGTGGCCTATCAAGTGATGATGTGATCTTAAACACTGGCCAACCATTGAACCAAATTAATTCAGATTTTTCCATATATTTTTGCTCCTTGGAACAGTGCACAGATCCAGATAAAATACTCTTCCACTGTGAAGATGACAGGATGACTTTTGAAAGGACAAATATAGTGATTTGATGTGTAAAATTTTATTAACTATATTTCAGGTTGCCCCCACCATGTAGGATCCAGCAAATCTATAGGATTTAATTATTTTCCTTTTTTTTCTTAGTTTTAGTTGTTCTTCCATTCATTATTGCATTAATAATGATGGTATAGATGCATTGAATTTAGGTTATGTATTATTTATACTCATATAAATTTAGTCCAACTTCATAACTGCACAGACCCAGATCTGCCACCATATAATGTGACCACTCCGGTGGCCTAGTGGTTAGAGCGTCCGCCTTGGATGTGGGAGGTTGCGGGTTTGAACCCCGGCTGAGTCATATCAAAGACTTTAAAAAGAGTACTAACAGCTGCATTGCTTGGCACTCAGCATTAAGAGGTTAGTGTTAGGACCAGTGAGCCTGGTGTCAGGATAATGTGACTGGGTGGGACGTCATGCCACATGTCTGGGGCATGATGCCCCAGTGCTAGACATCACTATAAACTGTCACACTGCAGACATCGTAGCAATATGACTGAAAATTTTTTAAAGCTACGTTAAAAATTTAACACACACACACACACACACACACACACACACACACACACACACACACACACACACACACACACACACACACACACACACACACACACACACACACACACACACACACACACACACACACACACACACACACTGTGCTATCAGATTTGGTCTATTTGTTAGGAGTACTCAGTAAAACAAACAATATAGACTCTGATCTGCCAGTTCATTATGTGACAGCAAATCAGGATCTTTGTTATTGCAGTTGGAGTTAGTACAGCAGTGATGAAATGTTTGAAAATTTTCTTCAGATTGTCTATTCATGGTGAAACAATGTTGAAGGTGATAAAAATGATAATGAATAAAATAAAGTAAAATAATGTATCTAGCAATGAAAACATTCAAGGTTTATGGTAGTCAGCCATGTTGCATTGCAAAGTCTTTGATGGCCATTAGTGTAATGTATTTTTGAGGTTAAAGTCACCCTTACAGTGAGGAAGATGTCATTTATTTTGAGGATGCAATAATGAAAAGAGACTAAATTTTATGCAAATACACACTTTGTCATGGTGCAGCTCATGTTAGGTTAACCAGATACTCAAACATTTTAATGTTTTCATGGGTTACTTGAGTATTCAATAAAATGCTTATTGCATTAATGGAAGTGTCCAAATAAAATACCACAGACCACAAAGTTAAGGTGACAAAACTGTTGAAGCAAATAAAATTATCTCTTATTTTTAGCACTATATTAGAGCATTATGTTCTACTATTTTCCTAAAATGTTGTGCCCCATGGATTTAGAGGGTGGGGAACACAATATCTCCTGCCTGCTCCATGGATTTAGGTGGTAGGGGACACATTATCCCTGCCCTATGCATTAAAAGGTGAAGTATATGGTATCCCTGCCCTGCCCCATGAATTTAGAGGGTGGGGGACACAGTATTCCCTGCCTTTGGGATCCTATGTTCATGACTGCATTTTTGGTGATGACATTCTTGACTAGGACCTCTATTTACAGTATTAGCCAGATGACTGATATAGGCTGTCTTTGGCCTCTTGTTTATCCATACTCTACTCTGCATTTTGTACACTTTCTAAATGATTATGATACCATACATACTTGCTTGTAAGTCGAGTCCGACTGAAACTGTCGCATAATGCACTGGCAGATCTGAGTGTGCAGTTTGTTAGGAATAATCACTATAACAAACAACACATAGACTGGTCTGCAGGCACATTATGCTATGGCAGATCAGGATCTTTGTTGTTTGCTGTTTGACTCATCTTACAAGCAATTATATACAGTAACCCAACTATTTAATTCCAATATCAATAATTAAAGTAGCACAGTGGTCAACCATCTGACTCAATCCAAGGGTTGCATTTTCAATATCCATCCAAGCCAATCTGAGTCTGCTGTCTTGGTGTGTCCTTGGGAAAGGCATTTAGCTCCCAATTTGCTCAGCATGACATAGCCAGTAATGTGTTGAAGTGCAACTAAAGCAGTTAAGCCTTAAATCGCTTTTCACTTGCTAAAGATGTAGAATATTTTGTGTAAAATATTTATTTGCCCAAGAAAATAAATACTGCACACATTTTAGTTGCATTATGAAACTGGTGTTTTGCTTATTAATAAATTATGAGATCACAAAATAGATTTGCATTTGTAATTTAATTTGGATACTTGATGCTATTCAGAATTTATGGTGTTAAATGTTGTAGTCCAATTTTTATGATTAAAACAGGTGAGAAAAGATGCCCCTTGAAACCAGTTCCAAAGTATTGATTAGTGTTCATGCAAAACATATGTACAGTTATCATGGTTTTATATTGGTTGTCCACCTCCTCAAAACACCTCTGTTAAAAGCCCCCATACTATCTTATCATATTTCTTGTGGGATTTTTTGTACATTAGCTGAAATTTAAAACTCTCAACCCAACCAAGTGTTCTAAAAAGGTGTTACAGCTTTTCATAATTATCAATCACTTTATTGTAATCAAAATCTACAAAACCATACTGTTTTACTCCTTTCTCGATTTTGAGCAGTAAAAGAGTGAAATGAGAGGAAAGATAAACTTTTATATACCGTCTATACTTGTTTATAAGTCAAGTCAAACTGCAAACAGTAAAGATCATGATCTGCCATAGCATAATGTGCCTGCAGATCAGGGTCTATGTTGTTTGTTCTACTGATTACTCCAAAACAAATTGCACAGACCCAGATCTGCTGGTGCATTGTGTGATGGCAGATCTGGGTCTGTGCTGTACAGATCACACACATCTCGTCTCAGTCCAGCGAGGTTCCAGTCTCAGCTTGACCAATGTCTATATGTGAGAAAGCTTGCTAGTAGCTTCCCATGGGTCAATTGTTCTTCTCAGGTTCTTCCTCCACTAAATATGCCAGCTGCCATGTAGGGTCTATTATGAGCGGAAAAAAAGAGGTTAAGCTCCACCAACCCAAACCAGATCATATAGGCTAAGAAAGAACTGTAAATTGTAAACTTTAACAAGAATAAAATTTAAATAAATATGACGTAATTATGCAAAGTAAAGCAAGTCATTTAAATTTTTTGTTCCACATGTGTAGAATTTATTGAACAGTTGAATTTTAATAATGCAAAAATATTTTAACTTACAATTATAAACTGCACAATAATGAAGTTTTGGTTTTATTTGCTAATATCAGCACAGTGGTATAAGTGTTTGGTTTACAGAGTTATTCCCACATGCATCTAAATTATAACAAAAAAATAAAATTTAAGCTTAAAGTGTAAGATTTTAAAAATATTCATACTGATTTTATTGTCAGTAAAAGTTGGTTTAAGCAGTAGTTTCCATTCATAATTACCATATATACTTGCAAATAAGTCAAGTCCAACTGCAAGCAGTATAGACCCTGATATGTTATCACATAATACGCTGTCAGATCAGGGTTTGTGTTTTTTTGTTCTGCCAATTACTCCTAACAAACTGTATCATGATCTGCCAGTGCATGATGTGATAGCAGATCTGGGTCTATGTGTTTGCAGTTGGTCTTGGCTTATCAATGAAAATGTATGGTAAATCTAAATGTGGTTTACATGCTGTCGTGTTTCTTACCTTTGATGTGGGTAGGAATATTTTTATCTTCATTTATTTGAACAGAACCAATCATATCCAGTTTTACTAAAAGCAGTGTAACAGAGCATCTTTTTAAAATACATTGCTGATGTTCTCCTTGATTACTATTAGACTGATTTCAACATTAATTTGTCAGAAGGAGTTTCTGACATACATCTTACGGCGAAAATGTAAAGGAAGGTCTCACACTCGGCAGCCAGAAAGCCACATTACATTACACACCAGTTTGAGATTTTTGTAAATTCTCTGAAATATGATTTTTTTTCCCTTAGGTCATCTATGTGCAGATTTAAAATGCAAACTGTTCAATGGGTTCTTTTTTATCATACCAGAATTAACTGACCCAGATCTGCCATCTCATAATGCGCTGGCAGATCAGGATCTGTTTTCTTTGTTCAACTGATTATTCCTAGCAAACTTAATAGACCCAGATCTGCCAGGGCATAATGAGACAGTGGATCTGGGATCGTGCAATTTGTATTTGGGCTTCACTTACAATCAAGCACATATTGTAAGTTATTAAAATACAGATTGTGTACGCATGCATTAATGACTGAAATTATCCTTGCTAAATTAATTTATAAGTTTACTGAAATGGTTAATTCTTGCCTTTAATGGCATTTTTAACACTTATTTGGCTATATTGTACATTTACTCCAACAACATTTTGCTTTGAAAACACTTGTAATGGTCTTTTATTTTTTACTTAAATGTCTACATAGGCTTCAGTGTTATATAGTCAAGTTTCTAAGCATTATGGCATATTAGTGTATTATTTTGACATTTTAATATGCTTGTAAAAAAAAAGCAAACCAGTATCAAGTTACAAAAAATGGATCTTGTATCGGGGATGAAAGGTTATTGAGGCGTCCATACATCTTTGTAGATGCCAAGTCTGTATTGTTAGCAGAAACACTGTGACATTTAGACAGATGTTACAGGGGTGGTTAGAATATTGCCAGGACTTTAAAATGTGCTCCTCTTAATATATATATATATATATATATATATATATATATATATATATATATATATATATATATATATCATATTCTCTTTGCCATCTATCCATATTTCATATTTCTGTATATCACTTTTAGTAGTTGCAACTTGGTTATGTCTTTTGATTGTATTAGGTATATATTTGTATCAAAGAGTTACTTACACAGTTCATAACCATCTACTCTCTCTCTCTCTCTCTCTCTCAGGTTAGTGGTTACAGTTTTTATTGTGCTGTATGATTGTATTGTTCTTTATATCAACGCGATTTCTGGACCATTCAAATCATCTTGTTATTACACATTTTCAATTAAATACTATATATATAAAATTCAAATTGATTATTAAAGTGTCTCTTTCATTTTATGAACTTGATGAAAAAGATCTAGATATACGTAGCTTCAAAAAAATGTTCTTCCATTCTGTGTGTGTGTGTGTGTGTGTGTGTGTGTGTGTGTGTGTGTGTGTGTGTGTGTGTGTGTGTGTGTGTGTGTGTGTGTGTGTGTGTGTGTGTGTGTGTGTGTGTGTGTGTGTGTGTGTGTGTGTGTGTGTGTGTGTGTGTGTGTGTGTGTGTGTGTGTGTGTGTGTGTGAGAGAGAGAGAACAATTCAGGATATTAATCAAAATACATCCAAGTTTCCAAAGATTTAAATTGGTCATTTGTAAAGAAGATGCTTGATGAATTACAATACACCAAAAAAAGTTGTATATCCAAGAAAGGGATCAAAGAGGGTTTACAGCACGCAAATGTTTCCTGAAGCACTTTGGATGATTTGGGGCCCAAGGGTCAGTCTTTTCTGGATGATTTGGGGCCCAAGGGTCAGTCTTTTCTGAGCATTCCAACAGATGTTTTCACAGAGCAATGTGTAATCATATTCTTGTATGATAATTTAAGAAATACTTAAATTTCATAATTAACTATTTTAAAAAATTTTAAACATGAAAGATGTGTATTCAAACAACATAGCAAATTCTGATGTTTAACCAGCAAAATCTAGCCAGTAATATAACAACCTGAAATTAAAAGCCCAAAAATATGCAATGATATATTTTTTATTTAAGTGCCTAAAATGTTGTCTTTTTCAGATGTTTCGAGATAGAGGCAACATTCCCAATGGAATCTCTCCTGACAGTCCAGGTTTATGACTGGGATCTCATAGGAATGGATGATTTAATCGGAGAGACAAAAATAGACCTGGAAAACCGTTTTTACAGTCGTCACAGAGCTACCTGTGGTATTGCACAGAAATATGACCCGTAAGTTTAATATCCAAAAATATTATTCCAGCACAAAAAATATACTCCAAGGTTTAAGCTAACATAAACTTTATGTTTTGGCATCATCATGTATTTATTAACTATTTTTTATATCCTGATTATAGCAATATAAAACCTGAAATAAAATTCAGTAAAGGCCAACTTAAATAAGTAAATATAAGCCCATTTATTGATGGCACTCAACGGATTACATAATGTTGTCTTTTGTGGCAGTGTTCATCTTATCTAAAGAAGTTAAAATTTAAGCAAAGTTTCAAAAGGGGAATTCATAAATACAGTCCATTATAAGCAGGTGTTCTTTATGAACAGGTTTCCTTGATATGGTAATATCTATAATGATATATTTTTGCTGTAATTATATACAAAAAAAGACTAAATTTCTGCTGGTTTGTATAATTTGATGTGCATTGTTGACTTGAGTTAGGTTTTCTTGCCAAAATTACAGCAACTCATGAATGTTAGTATTTGGTGGTAGGTAACATCTCTCCACACATTGGTCTATCTGTCTCTCTCACACATTAACCCCTGGAGGTTTTTGTCGTTTTCGCCTGAAATGCAAGTAGGAAACACAATTTGGGGGCTATTTCTGAATACATCCTAATACATTGACGTCCAATAGATTTTAGGTTAACCTAATGCCAAGTTGTGTTGGAAACATCTTTTTTCATTGGCTATTTCGCCTGTGCATGAGCAGAAGGGTAAAAGTTGGAGTTCTTTCTTTTTTTTTTTTTTGCTTAACGGACCAATCATTTTCTTATCGAGACCAGTCTTTATTCTTTATTCCAAATGCCCATCTTATCCTACTTTTTTGCAAAGGTTCGCCTCTCTGTGTGCAGTTCAGACTGGTTTGTCTTAGATCTGAGGCTAAAAAGTCTAAAATCCGGACACAAAATTGGATTCCGACCTCATGCGAATTTTGGGTGGAAAAAAACTTGGGTCGAAAAAAATTAGGTTTTTCCCTCTGTAATTTGTAGTGCAACTAGAACATCCATATTATTTGGTATCATTGTAAGGCTACATCTGTCTACCTTTCTATAATACCACCCACTTTAGTGTGTCTTACATGACCTTGACGCTACAGAGCTTGGAAGTAGGCTACTACCTCCTGCTGCGTAAACGCGGCGCCAGGGGTTAATGTGTTAACAAGGAATTTGGAAATTTTTTACAAATTGTCAAGAAATGGCTAAATTTGTAACTTATGTACAATGTCAATGCACAAGTGATTACATATGCAAGGAATATTCAAATTTGGTGATGTCATCAAAATGCACCCATTAAATCCACTGATATTAAAACAAACCTGATGAAGTCATGTTAACAATTAATCCTGCACACTTAAAATATATAGACAAACAATACTGTTTATACTCACTTATAAGCCCAGTCCAACTAAAAGCAACATAACCTTGACCAGCCATTGCATAATGTGTCTGTAGATCAGGGTTTATGTTGTTTATTTCTTCTGATTACTCATAACAAACTGCATAGACCCAGATCTGATGGCACATTATGCAATGGTAGATCTAGGTCTGTGCAGTTTGCAATTGGATTCTACTTATAAGTGAATATATATGGTACATATATATGGAATTTTTCTCCGAATTTGACAAGCCTACACATAGCATATTTGGTGTAAATGTTAGGAAAATAGAAGACAAAAAGTGTACCCTGCTTTGGGTTTCAAAATTAACCTGCCTAATTACATTGTAGTTCTCCTCCTACACTTTGATCTAGTCTTGTAGCAGATTATTTTTAATTGGATGGCCAATACTAGGGAATTGTATTTGTTTATATAAAAATGCATGCCTAACTTCAAATAACATGGACTCAGATCTACCAGAGTGAAATAAACAAGTATCAGTAGATCAGGGACTGTGCTATTTGTTTTCCTTCTTAAAGTGATATCACATGAACAATGTAGACAATGATCTTCTGTTGAATTATTCAACATCACAAGACGGGTCTATTCTGTTCCACACTGAGTTCATTACACATTATAGTGTGTGTGCAGTTTAATATTTTTCATATGTCAACATGTTAACATATCATTGTGAGAATCTGATTGGTACAAGTTTTGTGCAGTATTCTCATTACTGAATGGCAGAAGCCATGTGAATTGTCCTTGCCTGCCATCTGAAATTTTCTTCTAGTATTACTATCAATAATTTTCCAGCCATCTTTCCGATCAATTGCCCGAGGAGCATTGGGGAAGAAAGGTTTCATCTGTCAGAATATGGCCATTTTACCCAACAGAGGCTCATTACAAATAAACAGAAAGTGGGGGGGGGAGGCAGGATCCAAACCTGCTACACACACACACACACACACACACACAGACACAAATAGAGGACAAGCATGGTTTAAATGTTAGCCTATATGGGTAAATAGACTCACCTCTCTTTCCAAAGAATGTCAACAAAAGATGGTCTCCCAAGTGACAGAAAGTTATCCAAGCACAGCATTCTTCCAAATCAGATAATGCAAATATCTGGTCACAAATACCTTAAATCTGGAAATACTGTACTCAGCTACAACTTTAATCTTGATTTAATACAAATTATGCATCCAGTAATCATCCCTTCACATTTATATCAAACAACAGGAATGATACTTTTTTCTGCCATATCCAATACTGCATCCATAGTCATGAGCGCCCACAGGAATTTTTGCAGAGGGGGGTCAGGACTTTGTGCGGGGGGGGGGCAGGATTTTCAGGGGGTGGGTCAGTCAGTCACAGCCGGGAGAGTAAGTATAAGAAGCAGTCTGAAACTAAAGCTAATATTTATTAAGCATTTTGAACAGAATCTTGTGACATATTTTCAGCTTCATTTGCATGATTAAACTTGTCAGAATTTATATATATGTATTTGCAGTATGATTTCCGGGGGGGGTGTCACATGAGCCCCCTTGACCCATGCTGCGGGCGCCCATGTCCATAGCAGTGGAATCAAATACACATTTGGTGGAAACATTGCAAACATCATCATTGAATTTGATGTATATAGCATGTCTAAACTGACTCAAGTGAACTATTATCAGACATCACAGGAATTTCCATTAGAAATCCAGTGTTGAAAAATAATGGTGTCTGTGTTAAATGTTCTGTTGATTTGGAAGGATAGTAGCTCTTTGAATTATAATTTGTAAAAGAATCTACTTTCAAATGTTATAGAACTGCACATTACTAATTCACGTGGAATCTGGGACTATTTTTTTAAAATCTGGGACTATTTTTTGGGCACACAACAATTGAAAGGTGCAGCATCTAAACCAGAATAAATGAAATCATTTCTTCCTCTTTCTCTAAAATATTTCCATTAAAATAGAAACTAAGTGATTGACAGAGTCTCAAGGGGTAATCATACCATACTAAATTTATGACACTAGTTGAATTATTTCCAGCTTTTGCTGCCAAGGCTTGCAAAATCTGGACATTATTCGGCTCATTTCATAAATTCAGTATTACATCATTACTCATTTGAGATCCTCTATTTATGGGGTGGGTCTGTGCTTGAAGGCATTATGGGATTGGTTTATGCTGTTCCATATTGAAGGCATATTGTACATAGTTATATGTGGTATTATTTGTACACATTTGCCAATAAAACTCAGTCAGACAGCAAACACTTAAACATTTCCTTGCAAAATGCTAACAGCTATGTGTCAGTGCTGTTCACTTGTGATATTTCTACATAAAAATAACATTTATGTAGCCTTCTAACACCTATGTGTCAGTGCTGTTCTTTATGACATTTCTTTATAAAATGTATAATTTATACAGCCTTTTTATGGTTATTTATTTGTATTCATTTAGAGCATTTGTATATAAAAATATCATTTATACAAACTTTTTATGATTATTTGGATTCATTTAGAGACTTTGTATATAAAAATATCATTTATACAAACTTTATATGGTTATTTGGATTCATTTAGAGACTTTGTATATAAAAATGTCATTTATACAGCCTTCTGATGGTTATTTTTATCTGTGCTGTGGAGATGCTCATATAATTCAATCCAGTTGACCTTGGTGTCCTAAATATATTTTCTGATGCACAATAAGGTAATAACAAACATTTATCCATTTTTTTGTGTCCATTAAGCAGATACATATAGTAACGACTCGTTTCTTGGACCAGTGGTGTCGTTATCATGCTCTAGGAGGTATGATATTCATACTTGAAAATCACAAAAATTTAGACTAACTTTTGTATGTGTGCTTTCATGACTTGTGAGCATGTGTGCTTTCATGAATCTAATGAGCATATGTGCTTTCGTGAATCTTGTGAGCATGTGTGCTTTCATGACTCTTGTGAGCAATTGTATACTTCCATTTATCTTGTGTGATTGCTGTGATAAATAGGTATGTTGTAAGTGCATATGATTGCTGTGATAAATAGGTATGTTGTAAGTGCATATGATTGCTGTGATAAATAGGTATGTTGTAAGTGCATATGATTGCTGTGATAAATAGGTATGTTGTAAGTGCATATGATTGCTGTGATAAATAGGTATGTTGTAAGTGCATATGATTGCTGTGATAAATAGGTATGTTGTAAGTGCATATGATTGCTGTGATAAATAGGTATGTTGTAATTGCATATGATTGCTGTGATAAATAGGTATGTTGTAAGTGCATATGATTGCTGTGATAAATAGGTATGTTGTAATTGCATATGATTGCTGTGATAAATAGGTATGTTGTAAGTGCATATTAGTTTCACAATATTAAGAAGGATGTTTATGCTAGATTTGAAAACAATTAAAGGAATATGACAGAATTCATTTAAATAATGTAGCTGTTCCTTCACACAGGACATACTTTTTTGAAAGTCTACCATCTTTTATGGGTCATGTCTTGAGTTTGAAATTACTGCAAATGAGTTTATAATTGTTTAATGAAATATTGAAATAGCTAGTATGTACATAGTTGAATTAAAGCATGATACAGCTGTACTTTGGAAGGAGAGAGCTTCAACCTTAACAGCATTAATGTCATTTGGCCGCTGTATCAAAAAAAATTTGTTTTACATGACTACATTTTTAATTTTTGACTGAGCCTAACATGCAGCAGGATTGGAAACTTCCTACCTAGCACACCAAATATCACCTTTTGCTTATTACTTCCTACCTAGCCCACCAGATATCACCTTTTACTTATTGCTTCCTACCTAGCCCACCAAATGTCACCTTTTACTTATTACTTCCTACCTAACCCACCAAATATCACCTTTTACTTATTACTTGCTACCTAGCCCACCAAATATCACCTATTCCCTATTATTTCCTACCTAGCCCACCAAATTTCATCTGAGCTGGGTTCCCAGTGCAGTGTAAGACCATAAGAGGAATTTGTTGAGGGTATAATGTATATTTAATTTGTATTGTGTGTTAGCTTTTGTCTGTGATTATGTATCAGTTATATTAAATTTGTATTGTGTGATTGACCTTTAGCCATAATTGAGGGATTGTAAATCAAGGTTAACTTGAGCGTTAAAAAAATGAGATTTTTCACTGACATTACCTTTGTCAGTATCAAATACGAAATTACAATCAGAACGAAATGACGGTTTTTACATTTCTTTTGGTACTGAAAATAGCAAAATATTAAATCTTAACCTATTGTATGTACTTGCTTACAAGTTGGAGCCAACTGCAACATTCATTGACCCAGGTCTGCCATTGTATAATGCACCAGCACATCTGGGTCTAAGCCCTTTGTTAGCAGTAATCAGTAGAAGAAATAACATAGACCCTTACCTGCTAATGCAATGGCAGATCAGCGTTTGTGATGTTTGTAGTTGTACCCAACTTATAAGCAAGTGTATACTGGGGGGGGGTATACGCCTCTACGTTGTTAGAGCGCCCAGATAACTCCAGGACCTGCTTGTAGTGCACATTAAATGCCAGTCCCATTTTTATGGAAATTACAAAAAAGATAAGCCCCTGTTTGTTGAACATGAATAAAATCATGATCAAAATTGGTCAATGAAACCTTAACATAACACTCATTTTAAAGTTGTAAATGGTCATTAATGCCAGGAATTTTGAATCAGCCTCACAAAATTCATGACTTTTGATAAGAAGTGGTATATTTTGTTACATTTTCTTTTCATAAAGAATTTTCATTATACTGTAAATTACAATTTACACTGCACAACAAATTTTGATGAATCAAAATGTTCGTATGGTAGTAAAACTTGTTACGAAATAGATACAAGTTCAATAAATTTTGTCAAGTGAAATTCATGTTTTAATTTTATCGTTCATGTTGGTTTCAGTGTAATCATCAAAAATGTGATATGATCTCTTGTATCCAAACATGAAAAGTGTCATTCAAGTATCACAGTGATGTCTATGAGTGTTTCTGTATTGTGTTTTGATCTCTGACATACAAAGCTTTGATTGCATTGTTACAATCAATCAGAAGTTGACCTATATTGTATTCTCACGTTATTTAGTCAACACTATCAAATTATGTAATGGTGGCAGATTTTTTAAAACACTTAAAGGCATGCTATGTTTATAGAAAACTTAAAATTCCCAAATCAGATGTCAGCCTAAGGATGAGATAAAAATTTGCTATAATCACAGCATTGGTATAATAAAAAACTGAGTTTCAATGATATTCATTTATCTCAATAACTTCACTCTTTTTTGAAAACAAAGAATCTTGTTTAATTCCAAATCTATAGTAACACTAGAATGTGTCCACATTTGCGTGCATTATGCAGTGATGTAATATACAATGTTTTTGCTGGTACATATGTGATGAGTGTTGAAACCACCTGAAGAACAATCTTTTAGAGATTGGAAATATTGAAAATAAATGTATTTTGTATAGAAAAGTGAAGAACTTCATTCGAAAAAAAAATCTTTTATTGGCAATCATTGCCAATGTGATTATTAAACAAGTATTCAACCACTTAACCCCCTCCTCTTCACATTGTTGATGTCTTTCTCTTTTTAATTGTTCAGATGTCAATGCATAGCTAGTACTCTTTCTTATGCCATGCTTTTTGGACCCCAGTTGTGCAGAGTTATGAAGCTAGAAGTATACTTGGTTTCTAGTTGGGGTGATATCTGGGCAGCTGTCTGATGTCTATCTAATCCCTGATTTATATATTGTACCTGTCGTTACACAATATAGTATATAATGGACAGTAACCTTTAGCGCATCCTTCCCACAACCAATCCTTCTGATATTCAAATATGATTTATTGCTGTTCATCAGATATCAGGTTTTGTGTATTGCATCAGATATCAATTTTTGTGTATTGCATCTTTGTTACAAACCAAAAATTTTAGGTTGTCCACTTTTTGTACAATAAATGCAACTGTGCAGCTCAAAACATTACATTATGACATCATTGATACGAAGTGTGTGCATGTGATTTATTTTATTAACAAAGCTTTTAACAATTTTTCAGTCATATTGCTATGATGTCTGCAGTGTGGCAGTTCATAGTGATGTCTAGCACTGGGGCATCACGCTGCAGACATATAGCATGATGTCCCACCCAGTCATTATCCTGACACCAGGCCGACCAGTCATAACACTAACCTCTTATGCTGTGCACCTAGCAAGGCAGCTGTTAGTACCATTTTTATAAGTCTTTGGTATGTCTTGGCGGGGGTTCCAACCCTTGACCGCCTGCATCTGAGATGGACAGTCTAACCACTTAGGCCAACATTGATAAAAAGTCATTGTTACCAATGTGTGTCATAGTGTTAGTAACAAATTATCTGGCTGTGACTTCAGTTGCTCAATAAATAAGGAAAGAAGAAAATACTTATAATGTTTTAATTATTGCATTAATAGTCCAGTGAAAGAAAATGATAAAAACAATGAAAAGTCTTTGGGACCATGGAAAATCTTTGGCAATTTATGATGTGACATAAATCAAGCAGGCTTGTTGTCATTGAAAGCAGATGTGATGCCAGTAATTGTGTCATTCTGAAAAAATTACTCATCAACATACCATTTCTTTGTGTGTTTTATAAAAGGAATCTATCATCTTCAAAACCATACAAATTCGATGAATTATTAAATGCTTATTCAGTATTGTTATATGACCATTTAGTGAGAGAGTACATGTTCCCACACTAATATAATAACCCATACATGGGGGTAATGAGATATGAACCTAGATTAATGAAGGAAATGTTTAGCAATCTTAACCTTTTTAAAGTGATTGTGGACCACTTTAACCCATAGCTATGTATTCAGTATATAAAAAAATGTTGTTTAATCCAACATTTTCAAAGAAATTATCCTTAGCCCCTGAAGACTTAGGGCATAAACTGACAACTGGCTCCAAAGATGCCATAACTGGTCATCCTCAGTCTGCCCACTGAAGTATAAAGACATTCCCAAGGGTTTGACCAGTGTTGTTCTGGTACAGCTTGTATAGCAGGGTCAAGCAAGTTGACTACATGTCCATAAGGGCAAATGACTTGAAACCTAAACTTATCCTGCATCAGTTTTACTAATTCTGCACCATACACAATACAGAATCAGTTTAAAATGACAGTCATCCTACACTGTACATGATACAGAATCTGCTTAAAATGACACTCATCCTGCACTGTACATGATACAGAATCTGCTTAAAATGACACTCATCCTACACTGTGCAGGATACAGAATCTGCTTAAAATGACACACATCTTGTACTGTACATGACACAGAATCTGCTTAAAATGACACTCATCCTGCACTGTACATATACAGAATCTGCTTAAAATGACACTCATCTTGCACTGTACATGATACAGAATCTGCTTAAAATGACACTCATCCTACACTGTGCAGGATACATAATCTGCTTAAAATGACACTCATCCTACACTGTGCAAGATAAAGAATCTGCTTACAATGACACTCATCTTACACTGAATCCAGATCTTGAAAAAGTGACTTGCCCATCCTGAGCTACCATTAGTAAATACATGTCAGTGAGTGGAATTTTCAAGCTCACTTTTCTTCTGACATGAATAATAGACCTCTACTCCCACTAATATATTTAGAGTGAATTTAATGATTTTTTTTCAACCAATTGCAGTAAATTAGTTACAAAGATTTCATATTTTTCTCAGTAGAGACCTAGAGAGTTTGTGTTAATGGTAAACCAGTCTGGTAAATTTCAATATCTGGCTCACATGGCCATAGAACACAATTAATTTTACTATCTATTCTCTACATTTGTTTCTCAGTACCGAACTTTCCACTGTGTGACAATCAATACAAATCATATGTTAATCTAAAATACCTTCAAAGATGACTTTACGGTGAAGTTCTTGTCAAGGGTTGACCTGCATTTTTGTGAGAGGCTGAATTGTAAACAAAACACCATGCAATGGAACATGGATTTCACTTCCGGATCATCACCAAGGCCTTATTACTCACTGTGCACTGTCGCCGAAATACACACAGACAACCACACCATAAGCTCATTTTCTAAAGAATAAACAATTGCCTTTAAATCTTTACCAAGAATGCCTAAATCTAACTCTTGTATCACCACCAAACGGAGACAGGAAAAAATGATTTAAAAATAGACTGGGACTACATTCGTGGGTACTAAACCGGAATTATTAATTGTGGCCTGATTCCACATTGCTGTCCATCAGCACATTGCCATTCTATTAGAATGTCTCAATACAGCTATTGTCACATTGAGGCTGTATTTAAAAAAAAACAGACTGGTATCATGTTGAATTCAAAAGGTTGGAGGAATTGGATATGTGCATAAATATTAAATATTCTTTTCTGTTCTGAATAGTAAATATGAAACTACCGTAATAACAATTTCATGCAACCAGATTTGTTAGAGGCCATATCTGTCTAAAAGAAAAAAATTCTTCATTTTAAGCTGGTGAATTTTAACAGAAATTAGTATGGACATTGAAAATGAGTGACTGAATGAAAAGCTTGGACAAATCCTAACCCTGGCATTTTTCTTCCATCCAGTGAGGGTTTTTTCTTCCATTTTGAAAGTCTGTTCCAGAAGACCTCTAAAAATCACAAAGTTCTTTTCTCATTTTGTGTTGCAATATTTTTGTGGGAGAAACAGCAAACAATTTAGAAGAAAACCACAAATCCTGATATTTTAAATCTGTGAAGACTATTAACTAAATGTTTAGAATTTGCTTAAGGGAATATGTAGATAAATCGAAGATTAGCAGAAGTTATATATATATATATATATATATATATATACTTATATATATGTATATGCTAACAACAACAACCTTATATATATACTTATATATATATATATATGCCTAACTATATATATATTCATATGGATTTCTGTATAGATTTGATATCAGACTTGCAAGTAATATTAAGACAACATTACCATATGATCAATAATTTCTCCAAATTCATTCATTTTTTCATCTTTTTTTCCCCTGTGCCTGAAATCACTGTGAAAATTGCCTTTCAGTGTATTGTCTGCTTGACAGTGAAACCTATACCTAAAAATTAACCAAAAGTTATATCTATAAATCTCAAGCCGTCTGTCTCCAGCTGCTGCCAGTCTTCCCACTTATAGTTTACATGTTTAATTCTTAAACAGACCTCTTATAAGTTTGCCAAATTATGTTATGATGTTGTATGTATGTTACCAATTTTATTTCCACAAAATAACTCAAGTAGTCCACAGTCCACATTTGTCAAACTTTTTGTCTGGCATTCACTTTGGATAATGAAGAATTCTATAAATTTTGGGGTCAAAAAACGCAAAGACAAAATTCACTGACTTAAGGGAAAAAAATTATTTGCACAAAATAACTAGAGTTTTCCACCATCTACAGTTACCAAACTTTGTGGATGCCTTATTAATCATGTAGATTTTGGGTTAAAAGGTCAAGGGTCAAGGTCACTGACTCACAGAAGAATAATGGTTTCTGCATAATATGTTAAGTTGCACATTAACTACATTTACCAAACTTTGTGGATACCTTGCTAATCATGTAGATTTTGGGTTAAAAGGTCAAGGGCCAAGGTCATTGACTCATTGAGAATAATGGTTTCTGCATAATATGTTAAGTTGTCCATTATCCACAGTTACCAAACTTTGTGGATGGCTTTCACTTGTGTGAAGGAAGAAGCCAAGCAATATTGGGGTTGTATGGTCAAAAGTCAAGACCACTGTGGCTAAAAGAAGAAAATGGTTTCAAACAATAACGTGAGTTCTCCACCAACTGCATTAACAAACTTTGTGAATGACTTGCACAAGGGGTAAATTTCAACCCAATAAGTTTTGGGTCAAAAAGGGCCAGTGGTCAAGGTCACTGTGACTGAAGTAAGAAACTTTTTTCAGTACAATAACTTGAGTTCCCCACCATGTACAGTTCCCACAAAATGTGGATGGCTTGCACGTGGGGTAAGGAAGATGTCTATAAAAATTTGTAGTCAGAAGGTCAAAGTCATGGTGAATGTAAGCTGGTTTCTGTAGAATGCCTTGAGTTATCCATATCTACAATTACCAAACTTTGTGGATGGCTTGCACTTAATGTAGGGAAGAATCCTATTGATTTTGGGGCCACAATCTCAGATATCAAAGTCAATATGACTGAAAAAGAAAAACTGCAAAATTGTCATTTTTCAGTCATATACCTTCACCAAAGTTTGTGCATGACTTAAAAGAAGAATGATAGAAGCCAACTGATTTTGAGCTCAAAAGGTCAAAGGTCAGTGTCACCATGACTTAAAGAAATGAGATAATAAAAACTTGAGTTCTGATCCACATACCTTAACTAAATTTTGGGTGAATGGCTTTTACCCAGGGTAAGGAAAAATCCTAATGATTTTAGGGTCAAAGGTCAAATGTCAAGGTAGTTATAACTCTGAGAAAAATTGGCATCACAGATAACATTTGTTTGAGAACGAATTCCTTGACCAAATATTTTACATGGCTTGTGCTTTGGATAATAAAGAAACTTTTAGAGTCCTATGTGTAAAGGTCAGAGGTCACTGTCATAGTAATTCTAATAAGAAAAATTGGTTTCTATACATTTTAATTTAGCTCCTGCACATTTTAATTTAGGTCAAGACTACATACCTTGATCAAAGTTCAAGATAATTAGACCCATCAGTCAAAGTACACATGTTTGATGCTTGCTCTCTGTTAGCTTTGGAAAAATTCTCAAAAACAAAGTTACATTCCAAATTTAATATCTTTGATGAATCAGATAATTGACTTCATTTTGGTTACTAACACTTGTAACTTGAAAAAAAAGAAAACATGCTATTCTAAAATTATTCATGAACATGTAAATAATACTAATAATTGAGTAACTATGTCATTAATGAAGATATTAATAGATGTATTAAGCTTTGTTACAATATTACTATTTCTAAGATTCAGTATTTTCTTCAAAATATTAACAATATTGGCACCATGAATACAAAAGTAATTTTGGTCAGAATTAGCCAGACTTTGTACCTTTAAGAAAGGTGTATATGAATATTAAGTACATTATATAGTTTTTGGCCTTGTTACTGAGAAGTATACATGGTGTCTATGAATATTAAGTACATTATATAGTTTTTGGCCTTGTTACTGAGAGGTATACATGGTGTCTTTGAATATTAAGTACATTATATAGTTTTTGGCCTTGTTACTGAGAGGTATACATGGTGTCTATGAATATTAAGTACATTATATAGTTTTTGGCCTTGTTACTGAGAAGTATACATGGTGTCTATGAATATTAAGTACATTATATAGTTTTTGGCCTTGTTACTGAGAGGTATACATGGTGTCTTTGAATATTAAGTACATTATATAGTTTTTGGCCTTGTTACTGAGAAGTATACATGGTGTATATGAATATTAAGTACATTATATAGTTTTTGGCCTTGTTACTGAGAAGTATACATGGTGTATATGAATATTAAGTACATTATATAGTTTTTGGCCTTGTTACTGAGAAGTATACATGGATCCCATTCTTACATATAGCACATTTGATTTTGAAATACACTCAAATGCACTGTCTCTTCTTTTTAAGACTCAGAGATGCACTCAAATGCACTGTGTATATCCTTTTTAAGGCAGGGATGCACTCAAATGTACTGTGTCAATTATTTTTAAGACACAGGGATGCACTCAAATGTACTGTGTCAATTCTTTTTACAACACAGGGATGCACTCAAAAGCACTGTGTCAATCCTTTTTAAGAAACAGAGATACACTTGAGTACACTGTGTATATCATTTTAAGACTCAGAGATACACTCAATGCACTGTATATCCTTTTTAAGACAGGGATGCACTCAAATGTACTGTGTATATCCTTTTTAAGACAGGGATGCACTCAAATGTACTGTGTCAATTCTTTTTACAACACAGGGATGCACTCAGAAGCGTTGTCAATCCTTTTTAAGAAACAGAGATACACTTGAGTACACTGTGTATATAATTTTTAAGACTCAGAGATACACTCAAATGCACTGTATATATCCTTTTCGCCAACAATTTATAATAGGTTATGATGGTCTACACTTAGTTATACTTAAGGTTATGTATATATGAATTGAGCAATAATGAAACAATACATTCTCAAAAGTTACTTTTTGATGTTTTTAGTATAAATATATAAATTAAATTACTGCCTTTCTTCCAAAATGCACTGGGTCACAGGGAGAGTGCTTACATAGGCCTGGTTTAATTGGGTTTTCGATCATGTTTACAGCACAGCACCACTTTGAAGGTTATATCTTGCTGAGGCAACCAGAGTGCAATGTGTTGCACAAAGACTCACCATAGTAACCGACTGATAAAAGCTGTTCCAATGATACGAATTAAACCCACACTCTTGTCATGAAGCTAATGCCTTACCCACTGAGTCAACATGGCTTCCACTTGCAATGACTCAGTCATGAGGCCCATGCCTTACCCACTGGATCAACATGGTTTCCACTTGCAATGACTGGTCATGAGGCCAATGCCTTACCCACTGAGTCAGCATGGCTTCTACTTGCAATGACTGGCCATAAAGCCAATGCCTTACCCACTGAGTTAACATGGTTTCCACTTGCAGTGACTGGTCATGAGCCCATGCCTTACCCACTGAGTCAGCATGGCTTCCACTTGCAATGACTGGTCATAAAGCCAATGCCTTACCCACTGAGTCAACATGGCTTCTGCTTGCAATGACTGGTCATGAGGCTCATGCCTTACCCACTGAGTCAACATGGTTTCCTTGCAATGACTGGTCATGAGGCCAATGCCTTACCCATTGAGTCAGCATGGCTTCCACTTGCAATAACTGGTCATAAAGCCAATGCCTTACCCACTCAGTCAACATGGCTTCTGCTTGCAATGACTGGTCATGAGGCTAATGCCTTACCCACTGAGTCAACATGGCTTCTTCTTGTGGTGACTGGTCATGAGGCCAATACCTTACCCATTGAGTCAACATGGCTTCCACTTGCAATGACTGGTCATAAAGCCAATGTCTTACTCACTGAGTCAACATGGCTTCTGCTTGTGGTGACTGGTCATGAGGCCAATATCTTACCCACTGAGTCAATATGGTTTCCACTTGCAATGACTCAGTCATGAGGCCCATGCCTTATGCATTGAGTCAACATGGCTTCTGCTTGCAATGACTGTGGGCTTACATTGGAAATCATCAGTAGTAAATGCTCTTTCATTAATGAACTTGTAATTAAACTGATGTCTAAATTGTTAAAGACACTATGAAAAGGGAGATCAACCTACAACCTACAAATAAAATAGGACCCCTCTTTTCTTGGTGGCATCTCCGTACAAATGAAAATGCCACAAATGAATTCACAGTAATGCTGTTTTTTGCACAGCCTGGAATAGTGACCCATACATAGGTATTATAAGCAGACAACTTCTGTATCAAATTCTAAACAAGTTAAACAAATTCCTTCTTTCCTTGTACAACATTCAACTTGTCCTAGGCTTGTAGATAAGAGATATTTTCAGTCACATATTTTGGCACTCCTGGTGTTAATCAACATCCACTTTCCAGTCAGTCACTTCATGATGTGGTTAGTCTGAGCTATCATCAGGACCACAAAATTTCCTGAAAATTTCCTGTCTGTTCAGTGGTCACCCAAGCAGAGATCTATTGCTGTCCCAAATGGCAGAAACTGACTGAATTTATATCCATTGCAAATGAGTTGTCTGTAGTACAGGAAATGTTTATATTGCATACTAAATGATCTCTGAACCACACAACTGACTGTACAGAGACAAAAACTTTCATAAAGGCTGGTAAAGTAGCATAAATTTTAAATCTTTATAAATAGAGACACTTAAATACTTAACCAGTGATGATCATCCATTTAGTCATGGGGGTGGTGGCTTTGTTTTCAAAATTTCCTCTAGAATTTGTCATTGCTTTCAGTTTTAGAGTAGTCTTACAAATATTTTCAATTTAATTCCTTGTGTCTTGACATCTTTTTCATTTTCTCTTGCTTTCTTCTGTCTTGATTTTCAGTATGGCTTCAGGTGTTGTAAATTGTGGAATAAAAGTATGAAACTTCAGATATATATGTATATGAGCCATGGTGGAATGCAGGAGTTGCAACCAAAAGGGTGCAGGTTCAAGTCCTACAATTAGACCAGCCTTGGTCAGCTACTTGTAGCATGTCCTTAGGCAAGAGACTTTATTTCTATTGCCTCTGCATTCAATAACCTGCCTGCATTGTTGTGCCATAAAACACCAAAACCAAAGGCATACACAAACATAAAGGTTCATGATGTTACCTTGGTTTAAAAGATCACTGCGCTGTAAACTGTTTGTGAAGACAAACCACCTTTAGATTCATTAGTAAAATCTGTGCATTATCCGAATCATTTTAAACTGTTTCTTTGGCTTTATTTTAAAGATGTAATTCTTTAATACTAGCCACCAGAAAATCTAAAATAGTTGCAAAAAATCCAGAGCACTTGTGCAGTGTAATTTGATGTTATCATTTTAGGCATGGTTACAATGCTTGGAGAGACCCAATGAAACCAACCCTGATTCTGGCCAAATTATGCAAGGATGGAAAAGTGGATGGGCCACATTATCAACCCAGCCAGGTGAGAGTTGAGAATCGAATATTCAAGGCACCACCACTGGACATGGATGATGATGATAATGGTAAGAATTCAACTAGCAATCACATGACTTTTCTGATGACATCTTAGCCCAAAAAAAAATTAAAATAATAATACCAATTCCAAAACAATGGTTTGGACTGATTGCAGTTACAATCACTGAAATATCAGATTTAATCATAATTTAATATATTTCCCATATTTTTAAAAAAGCTGAAAAAATAAAGCTTTTAGAATCAGAGTTCACACCACTGCCACACCAATAACAGCAATAATAATAATAATAATAATAATAATTGTAGTAGTAGCTGCAGTTGTTGTTGTTGCTATAAGGTTTAACACCATTTTTCAACACACGATAGGCTATACATGGCGGCCAATATAAATATTGGAGGAAGAACTGGGAAAACCCCCAGAAAGAACTACTGACCCATGAGAAGCTACCGGCAAGCTTTCTCTCATACCCACATTGGCCAAGCCTGAGACTCGAACCCACACAAACAGAGGTGAGATGGCAGTGATTCGTAACGGTGAGTGCTTTAGACCACTCGGCCACTCAGGGCCCCAGTAGCTGCAGCAGAGGGAGAAGTAGTAGTGATGGTGGTTCTGTAAAACCTGTCTTGTAAGGACACTGCTATGAAAGACTACCTGTCTTGAGAGACAAGATTCAACATATATAGTATTCTGATTTGTAATGAGACATCACCTGCCATGAGAGACCACATTTTTTGGCAGAAGGGATGGTCTCTCAAGATGGGTTTTATCGTAGTAGTAGTAGTAGTAGTAGTACAGTGGTAGCTGTGGTTGTAGTATTAGTAGTAGTAGTATTAGTAGTAGTAGTGGCCGTGGTAGTTATAGTAGTAGTACTTATGTGCTTCCTCTTCCTCACACTGATCATGAAAGTCATTGTAGTGGTTTAATGGCTGTGGTGCTGGACATATGACCAGAAGGAGAAGTTTGATTATTCACACTGTCAGATCAGACCAGATCTGCTACTATGGTGTTTCACTGGGCAAGGCACTTTACTTGTCTTATCACAATATAGACTTAACAGTATTGCTGTGCATTAAAACACCACCTGAAACCCAACCAACATCAAGGGAGTTGTGAAAGTGTCTGACAGTATAGGTGAGTACACCTTACATTGGCATCTGTCCCATCAAAGTTACATCATGATAAGATATAAGCTCACAAAAAGAAGGTATATAATGGCATAAAACCATTTCATAATTGGCTTCTTATCTTCAAAGAGGTACATTTAAGTGAAATATATTACCTGTAAATAGCAATTATAAAACAAAATTGAAGCAATTAAGTGGGATTCATGACCATACCTGGATTATAAGAGAGACCTCTGTAGACTAAGTGGCTTTTGATTTATGAACCAATGCAATAGAAATGACTATATGCATATATATATATATATATATATATATATATATATATATATATATATACCACATACATTAAAAATAACATGGCATTTAAAGTGTTTGTATAAAGTAATTTGATATACCAATACTATTGGTATATTAAATTGTGATCTGCCCATGGCACAATAATACACATATATAAACATTCTAGCGACCGTCTGCAATTGACTCTAGATCAATGATGAATTTCCACATATTAATCATTAGTGACGTATGAAAATAACGACAAAAAGTATTAATAATCCTCATTTTCTAAATGAATTTAATATGGTACACATTTTCATCACAATCCTTTCTGATTTTTGTTCCCCCTCCACTTTCATGCATAACGGACAAACTATGCAGAAGTGTGGAATGAGAGAGAAAATGAATTTGGGCTGGACTGAAACCGTGAAATAGAAATTACAGCAAGTAACCTACAAGAATATGGTTCATCATAACGATATGTGTGCACTTTCCTTGGGATTTATCTACAGTGTTTGTCAATGATACAAAGTTGCAAACCAGGTCGCCATTATAAATTCCTCAGTTATGTGGTACACATACTGTGATGTATTTAATGTTATGTTTTGCAGTTGTTTCTCAAACATACTATAATTTTCTAAAAATCGATTATTATTAGTTAAATATGAAAATGTCCAAAGGCCCCCCCCCGACCATTGTAGCAAGATACGGGCTAATATCTATGAAATGACGAACGTAGAGGATTTTCAAATGTGTCATCCCACGATATCTCTGGACTTATGAATGATGGTAAAAGTTAAGTCAAACCGACCAAAGGATATGTGTGTGTGTGCGTGTGTATGGGTGTGTATGTGTGTGTGAGAGAGAGAGAGAGAGAGAGAGAGAGTTTTAAAGTCAAACCGACCAGTGAAAGACTGTGAGAGAGAGGGAGAGAGAGAGTTTATTGTTGGTGGTACTAGAGCAGAATAATGACTTTGATCAACTGTAAATATATTAAAATATTTTAATTACCTCTTTTTGGTTCGTCATTTCACTTAGTTTATATTCCACATTAATTTCCAAGTGCCGGTACGTGAATGGCAGCGTTCATGTGAATGGCATAGCTAACTATGTGTCTTTGTAGTGCTCTACTTTTATCATTAAAACCATCTTTCATGTTTATATCATAAGTATGTATTATATTCATTTAATCTGTGTGAAGAAAAATAGAAACTAAAAAAGAAAACAATCAACTTATCAATATGCAAGGTAATTGTGAATAGCCACAAAAGGCATAGAACTACATTTTGTAGCGGACACACTCGGGGATGTGAGGAGTTCATTCACTTGGTCAATACACAGCTGCCTGTCGTAAATCTGAAAATATATGTATTTGTATGTGATATAAATAAAATATATGTACAGTATGTACGCTGTATCAATGATATACCACTCGTTGTATAAATTTTTCATTAAAAGGAAACTCAGCAAGCTACATTTCCTTTTAATGAAAAATTTATACATCTCGTGGTATATCATTGATACGGCATACATACTATACATATATCCTATATATATATATATATA
>JAECUM010039219.1:0-26015 GCA_016617855.1 Megalonaias nervosa
GGATAACATGCTACCATATCAACGGATATAACGTCATTATAATTATATTTAGTATTCCACAATCCTCCGTGTCCATATTCTACGCAGCTTTTATAGATATCTTCAAGAAATTCCGATCGTGTTGGTTTCCATAAATTTTCCTCCCGAGAAAAGTGAGCCGCTACAGATGGAACTGTAAAACAATTATTTAATAATTGTCTGACTTTGACATCGTCTGAAGTATATTTCAGCGCAATATGTTCGATTTCTACATTAAGAGATTCTGTACGATAATTATCACCATTAGGCCGTACAAACTGATCGTAATAATCATATTCTGAACTTTGAAATAACCAAACAGATACAGGGTCACTTTTACTGATATTTTTTATAAAATCAAATATATGACCATCATAAAATTTAACTGTTCTGTCTCGTGGAAATATTATTACTGCTGAGGTCCACGCATGCGAATTATGATCAATAATATCTATCGGAACTCCATTTTTTAAGTATTTCGGTTTATATAAAACATCTCATGTTAACGTCTTTACTGTTATTGGAAATCTTAATTTCTTTTCTAGATTAGCAACATCTTTAATAGATGCTCCGGTATCTTCAACTGATTCTGCCTACGTATTTATTTTTTTACGCCTTAAATCTGTCAGACCATTACCACGTATCGCATTTATGAAATGTTCTGTAACTCGTTCAGCTACACAGTTTATTCTTGACTCTGACAGTCTCATCGGTTTGAGATCCCCAACGTCAGGTTTATTATTCAGCGGATACATTGCATATACAACCGCAGTACCTGGATATGCGCGTTCATAATACGGTTTGTCAACACCGGTTAGTATTCCGGGTTTAGATTTATTACTCAAAAGAACAATATTATTTCCCGACTGTATGCGGACTGGATCACGCTTGTCAGGAATAATCTAAGTATCTTCTTCTGTATTTACAATAAATTTTATTAAAATAAAATATTTTTGATCATCAAGGTGATTAATAATTGCTTTTCCTCGTTTGTCATTCATCATATTAGTAACATTTCCGACTCTGAATGTTGACCAAACATGAGCAGCACCACTATTACGAAATTCACTCTTTACTTCACGGATACGTTCGGTTATATACTCATTTGTTAAAGCTATATCTTGCATCAAAGTACTAAATTTATATTCTGATAGTCTGTCAAGATTAAATCTAGGTCTATAAGGTTCAACTTTGGATAATTCATTATCCATTATAATTAAGACAAATATTCAAATTGAATTTTAGTATACATATACAATGATTGAAACAAAGAATAAATGTATTTGGCTCAAAATTGGATATACTTCTCCTTGTAACAAAACATGCGTGAATGAATTCTGCTACTACCATATGCAAAGCGTTAAAAATGGGAGTCTGGGACCAAAACCGTGTGTGCAATGTGGTGTTGGAGTCAGAGGAAAAACTCAGTTATGTGTGAAATGCGGCGGTAAAAAATATAGAGAATTAAAACGATATTATGACAAAAAAAATAATACATCGTCAGGTAAATCTCCTATAAAAACCGTAGAAGATTATCTGGTTAGATTTCAAAACAATGATTTAGACAAATAATATTATTATATAAAATGACTCAGACAAATCAGACTTATGATGAAATGATCAAAAATGATATTATAAGAGAATTAAGAAAAGAAGCATTTCGTAATAAATACGAATTTGTTAAACATCCAGTATATACAAATTATGAAGCATCCCGAGATGGTGTAATAAGAAACTGTAAATCAAAAAACCCAGTCGGTAGTCTTGATAAATTTGGTTATTTTAGATTTCGTGCTGGAAATAAAAATTATTTATCAAGTAGATTCATATTCGAATGTTTTCGTGGAGTAGTTGAAAATGGACTTGTAGTTGATCACATTGATGGAAATCCCAAAAATAATCGGTTATCTAACCTGCAAGCTATTACACAAAGTCAGAATTCTGCACGTGGAAATACTGGAAAATGTAAAAAGTTTGCAAGAAGATCTATTAAATCCGTAAATAGAGAAACAGGCCAAGAAATAACTTTTCCATCAATATATGCAGCTGCAAAACATTTTAGCATACATCCACAATCGGTACAACATGTTGCAGATAATATTACTAGATCAGCGTATTCAATAAAATATGATCAGTCGATAATATTTGAATATGTCAGATAACTCTGTACTCTTAATAAATAAATATTTTTTTGTTTTTTGTTTTTTTGTTGGTTTTTTTTTTTATACTCTATATAGTTCGACTCTATCAATTTTGCCAGGGGTACCTTCACTGTCGCTGCTCTATGTCACTCTCAGTGTCATTGACAGAATCAAATAGCATAATCTTTCTCAACTGCATTACACGATTGTCCACAATCTTCTTTTTCTCGTATTCACGAGATAGTTCGGATCTGATATTTTCGATCGAATGTGCAAGAGGCGCAAACAGTTTTACCTGTTTTTCATTTGCCATTGCCAAGTATTCTAACATAGACTGATAAATTAATTTTACGAATTTATAATTGGATGGTAATGTGTATTTATTTTCAAATTTTCGTTGTTTTAATATTTCATAATCACATAATATTTTCTCAGGATCGAGATTATCAGAGATTTATTCCGTCATGTTTTTATTTTTTAATAGCGGAAATAATAGCATTAATATTTTCTTGGCTCATTATATATATAAATATTTCTTTAAAATAAAAATGATCAGTTTCTGAATAATTCTAAATCATATTATACAAAATGTAGTCCCCATAACCCTATGTGAACCCCTAGATTGCCAAACAACATTCTAGCAGGCTCAGAAGGTCAGAGGGGACTGTTTTGAGGATGATTATGATTATATATACAGATGCTTATGATTATATATACAGATGCTTATGATTTATATATACATATTATGATTATTATATATACATATGATTATGATTATGATTATATATACATATGATTATGATTATATATACATATGATTATGAATATGATTATATATACATATGATTATGATTATATATACATATGATTATGTTTATATATACATATGACTATGATTATATTTTTTGGAGACGGTACAAAAATAAACTTATCCTAACTTATCCTAATGACATATGATTGTATGAACATGAATATATACAAATGGTGATGATTTTGATTTTGATTTTTTGGCACAACATATGATTATATACAGATGTTTATGATTTATATATACAGATGTTTATGATTTATATATACAGATGTTTATGATTTATATATACAGATGATTATGATTTATATATTCAGATGATTATGATTTATGATTATATACAGATGCTTATTATTTATATATACAGATGATCTTATCCTAACTTATCCTAACGGGGGATTTACCTACGTCCAACAGATTTTATACAACTCTCCCCCCATACAAACCCCGGGGAGTGCAAAAGTACACCCACCACGTGGTTACATGGCGAGAGAGTTGTATTATTTTTCTGTTGGGTTTCGTACCCCCAATTATAAATAGCATCCGTCGCCAAATGCAAGATAATATATCTTTAGCATTTTTGGAGACTCGAACACGCGAGAGTCTGCAGAACTTCGATCTACGTCCAAACGCCTGACCACCTCGGCCACCGCTCTTATGAAGATATAGTTACATTTAAGTATATAAAACTATTGCATCGTCTCACATGTGATTACTCTGGACTTGTATTACTAATAGAATAAAATCAGTTATTGTAGAACTGTAGCGTGAATTTACTTCAATTTTTCAAACATAATTCATAAAATAATCGCATATTACATTTTCTGTATGAGTTATCGTTCGTTAAGGTCAAAATGCATGTGTTAGAGCTAAAAATAACTTTACGCACTTGTATATAAACCGACGTGAATTTAAGGTTAAGATGCATCAATATCCCTCTCTGTTACAAATTGATGCTTTACTAACGACTAATTGCTAACGGAGAACAAATAAATCACTAAATAATTAACGAAAAACAAGATATATTCCTTGTCTGTAAATCGAACGTAGTAGTAAGGAAAATAATCGTTTAATTTACTCTGCAGAGAGAGGGGACAGAGTTATCTCGCTTCATTATATATACAAATTCTTTAATCATAGGAATTGATTATTATTCAGATTTTAGTAAACTGCCCATCAGATAAAGAAATTTATGACCATTGCATTAAGAATAGTACCTATTTACCCATCACATCGAGAAATTTGTAACCATTTCATTAACAATAGCACCTATTTACCCATCAGATCAGGGAATTTCTAACTATTTCATATATTTACCCATCAGATTAAGGAAAATCAGTAAAAAAAATATATTTCAGACTCAGATTATTTTTTCCCCCTGAATATATCAGGAAATATTTACTCAGAAGGTTCTATGAGCGTATATACATATTAATAAGTAATGATTCCCCTCTTAAATCCAAAACGTATCCTGTCTGGTCAGTAAGTTTGAAATTTATTCTTGACAATAATGGATTATGTACACGAAGATAAACTGGATTAATTGGCTCAGATACAATTAACCACCCGGGCGGTACTTGAGGACTAAATGCATATAATATATACCCTTGTTGAGCTTGAGTGGATTTTTCAAGATCTACTTGATAACTGCCACCAATTACGTCACATACTAGATTGACCGCGATCGTTGATGTTATATTAACAATACCAGGTGAGATATGGCGGCCTCCAACATGTGGATCATTATTATATTTAAGAATGGTTGGTGTAGGTATTAATTTTTTCCATGAATCACATATTCTTTTAAAGTGTTCATCAATAAGATCATTAACTGATTTCTTTAGCTCTTCAGAGTTAAATCCCGGAATTACAAATGTTGGTAGCTGTTCTTCTGTAATTTTATAAAATTTAAGAAATACTGTTTTAAATAAACGTTTATAACTTACACGCTGAATAGAACCGTCTTCATTAACTATGTAAGTATTAAGAAATCTATCTGCCGGTACGTTTAATGTTTTTTCTCTGTCAACGATAGCCTTATTTACATATTCTAAGTCTGATGCAACTTGATTCAAATGTTGTATTACTTCAATTATTTGATTTTTTAAGTCATCGTTGTAGGAAGTGCCGATGCTGGAAAATAAATTTCTTAGATCATTCAGTACACGTTCATTGGTCTTGATTTTGAGTTAATTTCTTCACCATTAATTGCTGCTATTCTTGTTGTACCTTTACCCTGAACGAAATCTATCAAATGATTATAAGTTTTATAACCACGATAAGCATCCGGAATCTCAATGAACGGATAAGTTTTTTGATATTCTGGAAGTTTTATAAATTTTTCAACATCTATAACGAAATCAGTTCGTTGTGGTTCTGGTGGTCCTTGATAAACTGGTTCAACTTCAGGCCATCCTAATACTGATCAAATCGAACTTTTATAAATATCTACAGAATAATCAGGGGATTTTATTTCAATCACCGCTGATAATGTTGGTTCATAAGCAGTAATTGCTATTTTTGATTCTTTTCCCGTAATAGATTTAATTCTGCGTTGGAACTCATCATTGATCTGTTCTATTTGATAACTACCCGTTGGAATAGCAACTACTTGCCAATCAGGAGTTCCATCAGGCTTATTCTTATTAGCGAATACCAGCGAATTATTTGGCTGTAGTCCACCAAATGGTTTTGATCTAATATTTGGCCAGCTATAATAAACTCACAATTGTGCTAATGCTATTTCCTTTGCTGGAACTGATGTTGGAAAATTGACACTAAATTCAGGATTGGTCGAACTTAATGAGATCATCGTAGTTTTTGACGGGGTTGTATTAGTGATGATCTGTTGAAGTAGCTCTCTTGAGTCAGTCACTATTATTGTTGTTATTATTTAATTCGCCTTGGTTATTGTGAGTGACCTTGTCAGCGATTCTGAATGCTTCATCATAGGTCTTTATTATCGTTGCGAACTCCTCATCAGATATTTTACCATCACTGAGGTACAAGGAAATATACAAGGATAATTTAGAATAGGCTGCTGCTGCTGTATATAATTTTATAATATACTCGTGTAATTTAGTATTTGTACATGCGGATATCTTCTTAGCTATAATACTAAGAATGCCCGCGACAGTTGTTGAAGTTGAAACGACAATTGTTACAACTGCAGGCGCTGTCATTGTTATTGTTCATAATAATAATCCGGCCCCAGCAACAATAGCGGAAACTGAGTAAACAATTATATCAATGACAACCATACGTCTGCGATATTCTTTTAGTTTTACTGTATAATCGTCGATTATATTGTTTAATTCAGTCTGATATTTACACACTTGATTATATCTGTGACGTTGAACGTCGATGTAGGACTGAGGTCCTTGGTTTTGATCCATTATACAATGACGTTCAGTAATTAATTAGGGAGTTTCAGCTACGAATTCCAGATACCACCAGTAACCTCTCGGAGGCATTTCCGTTGATATCAGCGTAAATATTTCTTTGATGTTCTTGGTTAGCATCACCAGCAGAGGATTATGATATACATTCGGTGATGATGAAGTGGCAGCAGTAATTTCTAAACAACTCATGGACAGCCTCTATAAACCAGTTACTTCTGCGGTATGTTCGAGAGTGTTATTTTGTGGTGTCCATGTAGATGATCCTGATGCTACTGTATATACGATATTTTTAATTTGTCCGTGTGGAATTTTAATCAGATTGGTTTTTTGAACAATATTAGGTATTCCACTAACAATATCATTGAGTTTTATGTTAACGTCGGAGAGTTTTATGTCAACGGTTGGTTGTTCCCCAAAAAAATCTTTAATGGTTTTGTTTATATTTCGACGAAAATTTAAGAACGTTTCTACATTTCTAGAAAAAGTAGCATTGAGTGTAGTCATTTCGTCATTGATTGTTTTTAGAGGAATTTCCTTATCATCGACGTATTTCTTCGTCGCAGCATCAAAATCAGATTCTGGTGTTCTAAGATTATTAATACCATTATTATTCATGTTGAGAAATGCACGCATTATACCGCCGTTGACTAATACGTACTTAGATTCTTGATCGTCGACATATTTCTTTGTTGCAGCGTCTGCAACTTCGGTTGGATTTCCAAGACCTGTAATTTTATTTCGGTTCATGATAATTTTAACCGTGAATGAATCACCAGCTTTCTTGATATAATCGTTGACTGACGTACCGGAATCTTGTATTTTACCCTGATCAGTAAAAGTAACGATATTATTAACAACCGCATTAGGAACTCGTATAAGTACATCTGGCAGTTGTATATTACTAGTTTTTAATCGTCCTTCTTTATCCTGAAAAACAACTACTTCATTTTGATCAACACTGGTTATGTTTAATAAATCATCAATCTCATTTCTGAGTTGATCGAGAGTTGCGTATTTAGATAAATCAGCTTGCTGCTGAGCTTTACCACGAGAAGATCTTCCGTAAATATCCACCATTATATTTACTAATGTCTGTTTAAATGTGACAACGTAGTATATTCATGTACAACTTTGTGAGGTGGTTCTGTTGATTTTGATACAGCATCAAGTACGTTAAGTACTTCTCGACCACATATTGGTGGATCCGTTAATGTTTGTGTTGGTAACGTTGAATACCAGATTGGAATACTTTGATCGCCGCTAACATACTTTAAGAATTCTTTTGGTGGAGCTAGTCCATATGAATCAAAATAAATAATTCCACGTGGATATCCAACCCAGTGGGTGCCTGGGCCAGAGTTTTTATCGAGATTAATAATACCGGTTTCAATATTGTTTGGTTTTTTTGGCAATTGATCAAGCATAAAAAGACCTCTGAAATTTTTTATTTTTAATTTTTTAGCAGCATCGAGTAAATCAAAATTGGACATAGGAGACATTAGTAAACTGTCCCTGGTAATCTTAGGCCTTTTCCGTACCATGAATGTGGAGTCCCTGGTAATCTGAGACCGCGACCGTATGCTCGGCCTGATAATCTTAGACGGCCCGACTGTGGCACGTTTGGTGCTCTTAGATGTCTTCCGTGTTGTTTTGTCCGTGATCTTTTTTTTTTTTTTGTTGAGCTTTCCGCGTGCATAGTTCCTTGACCCGTTGCTTTTTTTAATGCCATTCCAGCAGCGGTTCCAACAGCGCCTAATGCAGCTGCTTTTGCAACAGCTGGGGCTGCAGCGGCTATTAATACTGGTATAGCTGCGAGAAGTGGAAATATACCACCCGTCTTAGCGATGTCTTTAATGGCACCCGAAGAAAGATTAAGTTTTATACCTTTATTTGATTTTTTGGCTTCATTGAAATGCCTGAGCTGACGCTCGGTCAGCGATAATTTATTTGAGCCGCTCATCTATTCTTTCTTTAGCGATATTTTTATTCCACAGTTATCTTTTGATGCTGGTTGTAACCTTTTAATTTGACCAGGAGTCAGACTAACACTAACGTGATTATATGACATTATAATATTCATAAACGATCTAATTACGTGTTACATATTTTCAACTGGAGCATCAACAACTCTCATTCGTCCACCAACACCTTCAAGTAACATTGATTTATCGCTGAGGATAACAGCTATTGCTCTGTAATTGGCAACAGCTCAAATATCTCTATTAACATGAGCTCGAAAATGTATATCGACTACAGATTGTCTGGTTAAATCTAAATGTTCGAGCGAAAAGTAATAAATCGGATATAATGTTGTAAAATCCAGTTGTGATATTTGTAAACCAGTATCAATATTTTGATCACGCCCCATGAATGTCATCAGACGGTGATATGCACGTGCTACGTGATTTTGATCGAAATTCAGTAATATATCCTCAGATGGTTCTTGATGTCCATTTATCCTTAAAGAAACTTCAGAAACACCAAGTTTGTCAAATATCATTATGCTTTCATCTTGATCGTTTACTCGTGCAGCATTTTCAAGCGCAATAAATATATGTCGCGGTGCAGAAACACCTTGTTGTGATGCTATTTGCCATGTAAATAAACCATTAATATTACTCTGGACAGCATCTGTGGTCGTTGTCAACCATGATAGCATTGATTTACCACCTTGACTCATAAAAGATAGTAACCGATCTTCTTCAGATATTGTTGGAGTCATCACCGGCATCCACAATGAAAGCTTCGTAAGAATTACTCTACCAGCATCAACTGCACCAGGTCGCCAGATTGCATCATCATCGGTTGCTTTTCGTACAAGTACAACTGTATGCTTAGCTCCAAAAATGACTTTTCTGACATTTCTACAGAATCCAGATATATGTGAAAGTGGAATTGCACATGAAAATGCTCTCCTATCACCTTTTAACATTGATTTACGTACTGCAAATCCTAAGTTAAAATTGGCATTCATTGATTTTACTGCAGGGGTAGGGTTGTCTCCTGCGGCATTTCTTACATCACCAATGGTTACGTTTCTACTTTCTAGAAAGTCAGTTGTATCCTTTGCAAACATCATTGACGGGCCAGCCGATCTTGAATAATCGTCGCTGTATCTTGCTAAACCCAATATTGTTGTAGCAACATCAACGTCTTTCTGAATAGATTCAATACTTTTTCCGTTAATCATGTACGTAGCGCTGTCAAATAACGCCATAATACCATTATTAACAAAACCAACAATAACATTAGCTCCATATGCTACTGGTAATGCAGGATTAGCGATATTTAAAATTTCACCTTCTACCTCAATAAACGCCTCAGCGGGTAAAAAATATCTACTTGTATCATGAACTTGAAGTTCAGTTCGTCCACGCTGATCTGGAATTCGAGCGTCATAAGAATAATATTGATAATCACGCACAGACTCATCCTTGAGTACTGGTGCGTCCATGTCGAATGCGGGATCAGATATACGTTTGAACATATTTATTATAATTATTATCGTCTAAAACGAAGGCCACTTCCTGCTATCAGACTAGCGGTTATATTTTTTCTTTTTCTGACATTGGTACATCAGCCAACTCTGCTAGTTTTTGATAAGCAACTTGGTTTATTTTTTTACTAATATTTACAGGCATTACTTCAGTACTGGGTAATTTTACTGGTTGCGGTTTTCGTCGTATTAATCGTGCTAGTCTATCCTTGATTGCTGAGAATGCTTTACTAGCGAGATTACCCACAGCACCAATACCATTTTCACGAACAAAATCAATAGCTTTCATTCCCAGTTGCTTTGCAATCGGTATTGCCTTTGGGGCTATCCTTCTAAATAGACCCTGAACAACATCACCTAATCCATCTCCGTAGGTTGTTTTGTATACTGGTAATCGTGAATTTATTACCCTGACCATGGTTGGTCCACGTTGAGTACTATGTACGATCATTTTATTATAGTAATTGTATTTAATTACATACTCAGTCACTGTAGTAGTCGTCGGCAATTTCATTAATAAGAGACTGATAAACATCAACGTCCATGATACCGCCTGTAAATAACCGTCTGCAAATATCGGCTGCTTCATTAATTATTTCTGGAGAATTATTACCAGCTCGTTTTACTCCGATGAGGATTTCTAATCGATCAACATCAGCAAGGACGTTATTAGGACACGGAGTAACGAGACCACTTCCATGAGTAGTAAATCCACTTCCACTTATGTTGCCAGAAGAGGTTGTCTGACGGCCAATATTCTTCTTCCTCCTCTTCCTTTTTGTTTGGTTTTTGTTGTTTTGGAGATTGTGGCAATTGCTGTGGTAGTGGTGGTAATAGTTGTGGCAATTGTTTTTGTGGTGGTGATACTTGTTGTGGGAGTGGTGGTAGCATTGGTGATCGTGGTAATTTAAATCGTGGTTGTTTTTGTGGTTTTGGAGATTGTGGCAATTGTTGTGCAATATAGTTATCTATCTTATTTTTATAGTCAATAAAATTTGGATCGTTTTCTCGAATTTGATTAACGTTATAGCGTATACGATATATCCATTTGTGCCAAGTATCCTCATTTACGGGATCATCAGCGAAGTCAGATTTTAAAAATTGTTTTCGATTATAATAATCTCTTACAGCAATCTCAATTTTAAATCTTCGGCTTTTCTAATACGATTAATGGCGTCTTCAGTAAACTTATCAACCAAATTAACCCTGGTTCTTGCTTCTGGTTCTTTTTCTGATTCCGGTATACGATCTTTTATATCACCTATTTCAGCACGAGGTTGGTCAATACCTTCAAGTATTTCTTGCATTGGCTGAGCAGCACTATTTCAGCTGGAAGTTCTCGTAGAATCTTTTATGTTGTTTTAGTTCTTTCTGCTATTTTTCCAGTTGCTTCAGCGGTTTTCTCTAATGTAGGAAGAAAACCTTTAGTGGTTTCTGTAATAGGTTTAAATAATTCTTTTGTATCCTCTTCAAACTCAACATGAGATTCCTGACGCGATTGTAGTTGTTGCTTAACAGAATCACGGACAGGTAAATATTTTTTAATTGCCTCTAATCGCTCTCGAGCTAATTTAGCTGAATGTGGTTCTCCAATATTCATTATTGATAATATTATTTATACTGGATGTTTAATTTATAGCAGCAGGGAGTGTGAAAAACAACCAAAATTAATTGACCCGGTAAGTAAACTAAACGCACTATAAAATAAAAACAAAAATTCAAAAATAAAATAACAAAAATAACTAACCCAAAAGATTTATTATCCGTTTTCAACCGTGTTTGGAAATAATATCGGTTAGAAGGTTCGGTTTAGCGTTATTGACATTATTTTTTTTCAGCCATTCGTAGAAACCTTGTTTTTGTTCACGGATTCGAGCAAAAATGTTGTAGGGTTCACACTCCCTGCTGCTGGTGCACTTGCCTTGGGATTTATATAATCAAAGATAGAAAGTTGTCGTCATTATAAGACATATGCTGTGATGTGTGTGTGTGTGTATGTGTGTGTGTAACCTGGATAATCCGGCAAGCCTTTATTCATTTAATGAAAAAGTTATACATCTCATGGTATATCATTGATACAGCGTACATACTATATCTATATATATATATATATATATATATATATATATATATATATATATATATATATATATATGTATGCATATATATACAATAACATATATATGTGTATGTATGTATGTATATGGGATTCGCGGACTTCAAGCCCCATCGCATCCAAGGAAAGTTTTGGGCTGCATTATATGACGAGCTTCCAGACTCTAAACAATCGGCTTCTCAAAGATTATTCACCGATTTGAAGGTAATTAGGAAATACATATATATCATAATACTGTAACTCGTGTGAGACTTATTTTACAGTCATTCTTAATAAAGCTCTTGTCCATAATGATTATAGCCATTTATATTTCTTTGAATGACAAATCAATCAACCTAAACACTAGCAGCCCAATCGGTGTTTATCATCTATTGTATGAATGTTTACTTGAAAATTATAGACGGCTGATAACTATTTATTGTTTGGAAAAGAAGTAAAGGAAAAATAAGTGACTAGATGATTATTGTTAAGCAAATGGATAAGTCTGTGTTCTCAAATCATTTTAGTTTAAGAACAAAAATATTATTCCATAAAGTCTAGCTTTCATTACTGTACATATTGATGTGGTAGCATATCCAGGCGTAGAAAAGTGAACTTAACGTTTCCAAATGCAAATCAAATGAACCAATTCGAAGAAAAATATCTAATATTTCAGTTCAATGTAATTTACCTACCCCCTTCCCTTCTCTCTATACTCTTTTTCTCAATTCTAGCGATTTCAAACCCATAATATATTTATATATGTATATACACAGGCATATATCTGCATTCTAAAACTTCCTTTTCTCACGTACATATTTATCTTCATTTACTATTCACACAAGTTTTTGTTAACATTAATTATGGGCATATGGTTTTAAGGAATAAACAAAGAAAAAAAAGGGAAAACAATTAACTGTAAAACGAATGTAACGCAGTTTCCTTAAATTCCACTTTTATTCTGCCTAATGTTTAAACTTTAGTTGTGATATATTGCTGTATAATCAGCCAAGCGCAGACTTCCCAAAGGCAACGTCAGTTTCAGTGAATTTGCCATGGGCAAACATTTGTGTTGCTTTGGTGTCAACCTAAATTTTACAAAATCTTATTTTTTATTTTAATAGATGAATTGACAAGTTAGATATGTTTGATATTCTTAAGTTTTAATTGTGCACTGTCTAGACTTGAGGCATATTTTTGCTGTAATTATATTTCTCATTTGACAACTTGATGGCAATTTTTTATTTTGTCAATAAAAGAGGTCACGAAGTTGCAAAACACTGCCTGCGGTGTTGTCTTCGGCAAAATAACTTAAACTTATATTTTTAAGAGATCTGAACATTTAAGCTCTTGTATCTGTCTGACTATAGTTTTAATTGCAGAGAAATTATTTCTTGAGCTTATAAATAAATATCGTATCGTGTTTTTGCAGGATAGGCGCATTAAGAGCAAAAAAAAATATTCAGGTTCTCAGGTTGATGGTAGTATTTGATTGTGTGTAATTAGTCCTCGCAAAGACGTCCTCACAAAGATGGTAAAGTAAGAGTAGTCCTCATAATGTTTAAAGAACTATACGGCAAAACGGAAGTGATACAGATGAGGCCTGGGTTGCAGTTACGCTTACTTTCAAATTTCTAACCTATACTTTCATTCCTTCTTATGGTCCTCGAAATGTAGTCATATGTCAAGGTCTTCACAAGTATATGAATACAAGTATGTGTGTGTGTGTATATAATATATTTTCCAGCATCCGCAATAAGTTCAAATAAAGTATTTGAAACATACTAAAGTTAAAGGTTTCATTCATGTAGTCAATTAAAGTTTTGCAAACACAACGGTTTTTCTGTTTAATTTGTTTGTCTTGTCAATGATTTTTATTTGCTTTGAAAAAGACTCATTACCAGTCGAAAGCGCTCAGGATAGTTAGATACAATTTTTGTACTGTTCGTTGTCAGTTTATTGCATTTATCTTAATCAATACCTGACATGCGATCCCTTGCTGTGTCCGGCGCACTTGAAAAGACTGTTATATATATATATATATATATATATATATATATATATATATATATATATATATATATATATATATACAAAGAATTGGAACAATATAAAAGCCATACGGAGTCTATCAAACAGATCAATTAATACTCTTATATGTTCTTGCCAGACAAAGGTATAGACGAAGATATCATCTACGAAGCTGTCAACGTTTTTCATACCATTTAACAGTTTACGCACAAGACGAACACACGACGCAAACAAATAAAACACAAAACCGTTGTGTTTGCAAAACTCTACATGGCTGTTTCTACATGAGTTAAACCTTTAGATGTATTATGTCTCAACCAGCCTATATCAACTTGTTGCGGATACTGAAAAATATTTGTATTCACCTAGAAATCTATGAGCCATAGCGACATCTATTACTTTGTGTACATTTATGTAACGCAAATTATATCCCGGATATTTTATTCTATTCCGGATATTTTATTCTTATAGTAGTAATTACAGGCTACTAAGAAAATTTAGAAAAGTTTTGAAAAGAAAATTTGTCGGCTGCAAAGGATAATTCTACTTGTGCATGGTTGTCTTTTTCTAGTCTTCTTGGTTTAAACCGCTTGGTTTCAATGTTCTAAGGCGGCGTATCCAGTAAGATTCCTTTTCCTTCCTGGTTTTGGAACTCCAGTTGGGGTTGTTAGCAATTGCGATAAGTGTCATATCACTGAAAGTGTGGCCAGCGGAGGAGAAGTGTTCTGCGACCGGGCTTCTGTACAGCTTCTTTGTCATCCAATCAGATCAGATTTATTTGTTTGTTTTGTCTATGTTTTGTATGTGCCTTTGAAAAAGACTCATTAAGAGTCGAAAGCGCTCAGGCTAGTTAGATACTAGTTTTGCACTGTTCGTCGTCAGTTTGTGTATATATATATATATATATATATAGAGAGAGAGAGAGAGAGAGAGAGAGAGAGAGAGAGAGAGAGAGAGAGAGAGAGATCGCGGCTATCCTTTGTTATGGTATATATTCTCGACTCATTTTTCTCTGCCAGTACAACGTCCACGCTACAGAAAACATATTCTCTGGCACACAGTGTTGGGTACAGAAAATCAATTACCTTAATTGCAGAGAATATATTTTATGTAGCCAGAACTATTTTATGTAATATAGGAACAAATAATAATATAGACGTGACTAAAAACTTCACTTCCGTGGATTAATGATCACATGGTATGTTTCTTTTATACTAAAATGAGCACATACCATGATGGATAGGGCTGTGACTATCTCAGAATTAAAAGGCAAGCGATACTATATGGCACATTTCTAATGACTAGTTTTTGTTTTTAAAACCTAATGATTATTGAATTAATTTCCTAACAGAAAAAAGACAGCAATTCAACACCTTCAACCAAATCGTTAATGTATCAAAGCGATACTAAATAATCGTATCTTTCAAAGTCTCTTTACATCTTTCTCAAGCTCCTTGAATGTTAAGGTGATAGATGATTTAAGCTGATTTAAGCTGTTGGAAACCTAATTAAGGCATAACGTGTTGTAACATTCCAGATATTAAATGTTAAGCTTGATCAGATTGAACCGACAAGTATTAAAATCGATTTATTAAATCTTCTAATATGTTTTGTTCTGAATATTCCTCAAATGAATCTTGTGAATCCACATATTATGGTCAGCACATAATGGTTGCACGACTTGGGGACCGGCTATTAATCTCAAATGTTTGTCTACTGCAATAATAGGCTGCAGCTTAGTCTGAGGTATCTTCAGATCGCATTTTCCAATCATTTGACAAGTGTGATTAGATCTACAATATTTAGAAACACCAATTTAAATTATTGACCAGTAAAAATTATTCAAGATATTGTGTTGATACGTATTGACAAATGATTATCCAAGTGAGTTCCATGGGCTAGACAAAGAAGTTCCTGTCGATTTGAGCTTGAAGCTACAAGTAGGCAGCTCTCTGACCACTCATCGCCAATGGTTTTGTCAGGTAGTGTTAATTATTTTATACGCATCCCATTTGTCAGAAAATAACAAACTAGTTTTGTTTGACTTCCGATAGGTATCTTGAATATAAAGGAGATCTCTGGATCTTATTCCTCTTTGCCAACGGGTGATCATATTTTATTTAAGTGAAATGATTAGCATAAACATGATTAATGTTGATTTATCAATACCAAGAGCAAAAGTGACCTCATCAAAATACATAAATGTCCCAGCAAAATGAATAATTTCCTGATCAACATCGTTCTGAGGGGCTCTTTTTTGATAGCACAAACAGGGTATAAATCAGGGATTTCAATCAACACAATCAACCTTCTGATCCAAACAAGACCAGATGACACTATCATTTGAAATAGTTCTGTGTTTATTCTGTTTTCATTGTTCAACTTTTGCTCAGCAAAGTTGGTCTTGACATGTCACTACGAACGCAATCTTTTAACTTTTAAATTAATATGAGTTGTAAGGGGTTACGTTAGGCATGAACAATCTTCTTGGCTGAACACTGCCTTATCAAATAGTTGTTCTTTTTCCCGTGCGACGTAGATATTGGATGTTCAGTTTCTTTTCTACAATTGTTAAACTTTTGTCGAAATGCCTGAGGTAACAACTCATATCGCTGCAACATGCATCCGCAAATACATCAAAAGCAGCATTATTTTGTACTCATAGTTTAATGTACACAATCCGATCTCTGCCAATAAGTACATTTTGTGATAACAAAGTCCAGTGTATGTTTGGCCAATTAATGTTTTTGCAATTTTCGCAGAGTAAACAAAATATTTATCAACTTATTTTTCCTGAAAAGGAGGGTGCTAACTTGTATTTCTGATACAAACGAAATCTGCTGTCACCAGTACTATTGTCTTAATTTAAAGCGCATGTCCCATTCTTCTCTATAAATTAAAGGCATTTCCTTTCCTTATCTCTGCATTTTCTTCTTCTTCTTTTTCTTCTTCTTCTTCTTCTTCTTCTTCTTCTTCTTCTTCTCTGTCTATCTCTCTTTGCATATGCATATATTTTCTCTCTGTATCTACCTTCCCCCACTTCTTCTGAATTTATATTTCCTTCTCATAAATCTGCACTACATTTTCTTTTCTTCCTTCCCTTAACCCCCCCCCAGCCCCACTCTCTTCCCCGTACCCTTTCTTATTTTGAATTTCCATTATTTCTTTCTGAAACTGAAGCATTCTTAATTTTGTCTTCATGTGGTTTCTCAACTGCAATTCTTTTAATTTCCTGCCAAAATCAGATACAGACTTACTAATTAAATCCAAGGTACTTTTATCCCAAAAAAATATCATTTTGTACCAAATACTGAAACAAAAACGTTTTCATTTCTGCCATTGGTAAAGCAGTTTTCCTTCCGAAATCACTTGATGTCTGGCAAGCTCAAGCAGCTTGTCCTTTACAAAGTTTCTAAACATTCTTGAGTAGGGCAACATTTACAACATTAGAGAACAATTACAACAAAGTTTACAACATTAGAGAACAATTTGAATGTGTGTTGGTTTCACTAAAGTTTTCTTAAACATGTGAAATTAAAATCTTTATCATGGACATAGAAATTCCGAAACAGAGTAGGTTAGAACTTCAAAGCAAGTTTAATTTCTCTGAATTATTTTAAAGCAATTAGTATCTCTAACCGGTCCTCATTTGTATCACTACTCTATGCCCTTAAACAGAGTCACATAAAAATGCAAAGGCATCATGTTACGATCCTACGGTAGCAAACTTAAGTAACAGAAAGAAAGCAAAACCAAAAATGTTTCTAAAACTCAACAAGCAATTTGATTGTCAAAGTTATAAAAGATAAATGTGAGAGAAACTTATAGTTTTATTAACTCAGTCCAAACTAGATCCTATAAAGGTTTATGAAAGTCCTAAATGAACGAAACGTTCTTTATACATTTCAATACCGGAAAAACTGTGCTCCTCCAACAACCGTGACGTTATCAAGAAGGCGTTGTCGAGAATTCCTTCAAATCATTTTCTAACATTTCCAGAATAATAGAAAGAGCACTTCTGTTTCCAAATAGCTAATGATCACTATGTAATTCAAGAGAATATATTAAATAATTACTTAATCTTAAAGTGTATCTGAACACAAATGAAATTCAGTTTCAGTGTATATAATGCAGTCTTGTACCATTTTTGGAATTTTTTCATTATTTATCCACAAATGAATCAAACATATCAATCATTAAAGGAAGTGGTCCTTGTAATTAAGTCCATAAGACTGGTGCAGTTACGTCCCTTTTTAACAACACTTAGTTGTTCCTCTCAGAAGATCTGTTTTCTTTGTGGGGATGGGAAGGAATACAGGTGTTGGGAAAAGAGGGGCCGTAGCAAGTTACACCATGCACTAAACAGAGGATAAAAGGCAACGCTGTCATTGCAAAAATAAGTTTGACATAAAGTTATTTCCCCAGACTAGCCTATACACACAACAACACTTACAGTCTGACTGAAAAATAATTGTTGTATGTGCACATTGGTCGTTCCTCTAACTTCAATTTAACTGGTTTTGTTTTCTTTTAATTCTATAGATCATTAGAAGTTTAAAAAGGTAAAATGTCTGTTATTTGGCAGGCCAACTCAGCAAGATCTACATTAAACACGGCACCGAATGTGAAATGAAAACGTTTTACTGTCGTTCTGGGAAGAATCATGCGTATGCGATTACGGTGCAGATGTGTCTATGGTGCATTAGAGAGTTCAGGCACGTACATTAGTTTAGCAAAACACACATTTTAGCAATAGCACTTGCAAGTATTTGCAGGTTGATTAAATGGTTAGTTGTGACGGGGCATCAAGCAATTGCTGTATGTCAATGTATCTGAGTGTCTGTGTTTGATCATAATAATGGCTTTATAGCATCACATAAACATGCAACCTTAACACTTTTATGTAAAATTAATGTGATTGATTGAGAGCCTGTTGAGAACAAAGTTAAGCGTATATCCCTTTTAGGTTGGTTAGTTAAAGTGACATTAAACAAAAGATTAGATATGGTTAACAATGTTGTCATGTTCTGATATTAGCATTATCACTCCTGTTTGAACAAGCTTGAAATGCCATGAAAGAAGCAGGGCTATGTTTTCTTCTGGAGAGTAACTTGATCTTCTAATACATGTAGAGATGGTTTTAACATAGCACTAGAGAGTATTTACCGCCTAAATAAAACATGCATGATCATCGGGCAGGTATATGTGGTTTTATATCTGTACAGCTATTGAATTTACATACTAACAAGCTGTATTTACAAACATTTAAAATAATATATTGGTAATGAAGCTTACCATCCAGTTTTTGTTGGCTAATAGAACATAGGAAATTAGTTATGTAATTTGGACTGTATTCTGTTTGATAAATAAGATATAGTCATGGATGTGTATGACCCTATTTTCTATACTTTATTTATAAGTATGCTGTTTGTGTTCACCGCATAGCGAATGTGAACATAATAAAACTCGGGATATGAAGGATATATTCATCGCAAAGCTGAAAAAAGCCGGTAAGCGCACTTTTAAAATAAGAAATAATGCAGCCTGTGGCATAGGGTGAGTGGGAATTTTCATATTTCTTTACATATGATGACTATTAAAGGATTCTGAGTAAACAACTTTCATTCTTGTCAGTGAAAAAAACAAATCATAACGTGAATTAAACATTTTAGAAATGTAGAAGTTTTAGATGCCAAAGTTAGAAATTTTGGAGAATTGCTTTGTAATATGGTTCTTGGTGACATTTGAAACAACGCTAATAATTGTGGAGTTTACGGTAAAGAGTTATGATTGGTGAGGGGAATAATAAGTGATATTCTATTTGAAGCGTATCTTAATGCGATATGTATAGATACATTTTTGAAACACCTACCATATAAAGCAACCAATAGATAATATGAGGAGATTACTGGTCCAATATACAGACTGTCTTTACAGCTTGCAAAAATTATCTGCCTATTTCAGACGCTATTCGTTAGATGTATGTTTGTAATATGCTCCCTATACCGTATACATGCAAGTTTAAACTTTTGCTATCTACGACAAACTATTAGATATACTTTATTATCTAATATGGCTTATGACTGAATCATTGTTCCGGGAGATTGTTATTGATTTAACTATTGATTTAACTATATATTTATTTATTCATTTATTTATGTACACATACGATGATTTTGGCAACATTCCAGTCCTCCATCTTTTTCTCTTGTTCCTATAATGCATTATATGTACAAACAATGAGTCTAAGTCAAGATATGTCTATAATATAATACACAAATGGCAAACCTGAGAAAGATGTAGAAGATCTGGGTGCAACATGGGCTGCTTCCCAAATCCTTGACGAATCACTGGACTATCTAACCATTCATTTAATTTTCTCAGGAAAATATCCTTCGAATTTCTGGTTAAATCAAGTGTGACAAGTCTGTCCTCTTCTTTTAAAGACTCGGGCACCCTGCAAGGTTTGCATACAAGTAACATCAGGTGTCCGGAATCGATGAAACCGTTGTCCAGCCTACGTAGAACTATATGAGGAAGAAAGTAGTCGTTATAGAATTTATGGTTTATGAAACTTTCGGAAACAACTACTATTACTTTCTTGCTCTTTTTAAGAGCCTCAATTAAATGACCTATTATTGGGCCTGGAGGTACATCTTCCTCGCTAAGGAACACTGATAATTGTTTGGCTACAATAAGTGGATGCAGGTCATATATAACAAAATTCCTATCATCATCTACATATAAAACAAATACGTCGCGATGGTAATTTTCGTACGCTTGTCTATTTTGTAAGACATTTGCAAGATTTCCACCGGTGTCAGGAGGATTCATTCTTAACATTAGGCCTAGCTTTTCGTGGCCATATTTTCGCAACGTGGACAATAATGTCAAGAAATAAAACAAGGAAACAAAACCTACCAAAATTAGAAAAAAGAGTATACCCAGAATTCCAATATACTCTACACGTATCATGGCAACAAGATCTTCGTCTAGATTGTTTTGTAGTAATTCAAATGTCGATCCTTCAAAGAGTGAAAAGTTTCTTTCATTTTTACTAATGGCAATAAGTCTGGATTCCCTTTCCGATATAGAATTCCATGGCAAAAGTGACGACTTTGGATATATAACGGTGATACGCGGATGCCAAAATTCCGAAGTTATCCACATCTTTTGTTTCCAGTCATATTCATCGTTATAGAATTTAAATCTGTGAACACCATAGAATAATGAGCACGCACATAACAATGCCCTAACTTCTGTATGCTGCTGGAACTCATCGTATATCATATTTATTGAGGGTATATTAAAAGGAACTTGATTCCACACTTCCTGAATAAAAAGAACGGATGGCAAACAGTATTTGGAGGAAATATTTGATATCATGTCTATCGGTACCCCGTTGACATAGTGCTCAACACGAATGTAATCGCTTTTGCTTTGAATATATAAATATGTCATAAAGAATAGGTCTCCAACAGGAATATCCACATAATCATAATAGTCAGCTATACGAGAGAGATTGAATATACACGCATATGCTTCCATTACATGGACGTATTGATACATTGTTGCAGACGGTACGGAAAACGATTTCCCAAAATGTCTTATCATTTTTAGACCCGCTCTGTAGATACCAAAATCTTCTGAACGTATATCAAACAATGTTAGCGAAAAGATATATGATGAACCGTTGATTATTTTCTCTTCCGGAAGGTGTAATCTCCTTCTTGAAGAGTTTCTAACCTCAATAGAATCCTGCGCAAAAAATACAGATAACGAATACAAACTAGTGTCGTCAGGTAACCGCACGCTGAAAGAACATGCAAATTCCGCTTCATCTCCGGGGATTGCCTCTTTAAGATGCTTAGTTAGTGGCAATGAATGCATGTCCTTGTGAAATAGATACTTAAGTGAGTATAACGATGAATTTTGCTCATCAACAATGGAAATATTATGCGTGGTTGCCAGGTCATCGTCCGATACCTCAACACGTTGAACCATTCCACGTAAATCCCTGTGTCTACTCTCAAAAGTCTTCTTAGTATTCAATGGGTCATTATTGATCCACACCCGCACTATATCTATGCCGTAACACCAAATGCACACATAAAGCGTGGACATCGTAGCAATTACTACATATATCAAAAACCATTTCATGCATACTGATTTTTTCTCATATAATATGTTCAATCCTCTATATATTTGTTCAAACGAGATTATATCGAACGTTCTTGATAATAAAAACAAACAGAGAATCACTGTTGAATTTAAGTCTTCGATTTCGTCCATGTCTCTTTCTCTACTTTGGCGGAGACTCAAAGTTAATCCAGAAAGTCCGATTAATAATATCGTGAAAAGACCCAAATTGAAGGATCTTTTGAACAATAAAGATATCAAACAACATGAAAAAGGAGTTAGCTCCTGAAAGTTTATAACAGCAATAACTGATATATAAATAATTGCCAACACTGTTATTTCTTTTAGTGCTACCATTTCTTCTTACTGCTGCATACATGAAGATTTGGACCTAGTTTCGAACCTGAAAAAGAAACAAAAGTTCTCAAACTGGTGGTAGATGATTAAACCCGTTTCAAATACGTCTGGATTGCTCGTGGCAGACAGGCGCTTCGAAACTAAGAAATGTCGAATTAGATACTAACTAAGAATCCTAACCGTGGAATCACAATGAATACGCCAATAACGTAAAGGATAATGCACGTATAACATATGAAGACTAATTACCAAATGCCAAACTGTCTTGATCTTGAACTCAAATAAATATTACAAATTAATATTTGTAACATTATTTGACATATAATGTGTCATCAGGAAGGTTAATTCAAACAACAATGTGTTATGGCTACGAAAATGAAATAGTCGTACGCATTGATTTCAGGTGTTGAGCGAATGAATTCAACGCACAGCACGTAAAAGTAAAACATGCATTATGAATGTATTATGACATTATAACCATTGTGACACAAATTAAGAAGTTGTTAAACGTGTCAGGGGCCATGAAACAAATATTTCACATGAGAATCATATCGAATATATCGGTGGTATGTTTTAGAAATAATAGTATGTTTCCCATTAAGAATATAACAAATGTAATGTTCACAATGCTTGAATTCTTGATCTTCAGATATTTTTAAAAAATACAGTTTATGTTATGAAATTTTGAAAACAATTTAAGACAGGATACTAACTTTTTATTTAAGATTAGAATTCCATGTATCAAAATTTAAGTACAAAAATAAATGTATTTTATACATAAACGTTCAATGCCGTCTTATTTAAAAATACCAAGACAAATCTACTATTACATGGTGTGTCTGTCATTTAGAAAAAATTTACATAAGATGTTTAAAGACTGATGCGTTCGATCCATCAATAATCAGAGAATCTAAACGAATATCAAATTTCGTCAATTATTTCAAGATACATTTATTACTATTATACATCTTTGTCATCAGTGAAAACACATAATGTCTCATTACATCTTCAAAACTGAAGACATTATAGTTTATGTACATTGCAGAGGCACTGTTCCCTCTTCGAAGGCTTAATAGCAACAGATACTATTTTTATTACCAGTAACTACTTTTCGCTTTTATATATTCACCAAAATGATCGATAGAAAAGCACAGTGCAATGTGCATCAATAAGATTTCAAAATAATTTAATTCTGATGTTCAAAGAATAATCTCTCAATTAACGTAAAGGTATGTCTGTTTGAGAGCACAAAATGTCTGTAAAAGTTTCATCATATGATCATAATCTGGTTGATTGGATTTCCAAATATGACAAAAACACGCATAACTGTTAACATATTCAAGAGCTTGGTCTTCAAGAAGTACAGGGGAAGGAGATATTAATTTGAATAAAGTTCACTTAAAGATCATGCATACCGATTGCTGTGTTTTATAGATATCATTCTCAAATGCGTAAATTCATGTATCATTAATAATCCCCTTGCGCCTATTATAGATTTATCAATGGCATATCATGAAAACTACACTTGTTTAAAAATAGCATGTTCATAGTCAAACGGATCCCCAAGTGACACTTAGGGGTCGTCCACATATGACGTCATACAATTTTTGCTTTTTCTGACGCCCCCTCGTCACACTTCGTCACAAAACCTCAGACCCCCTCTATTTGACGTCACAAATCTCTCACCCTACCCCCTTTTTGTCCACAATTGTTTGTAATATTTAAAAGTAAATGAAATGTGAATCAGTTAACTTTATCGACAAAACAACAATCTTTTATGTAAAATAGTTTAATTAATCAGGCTTTCACCAGGACTGCTTGGCTAGTTAAAAGTTTATAAAATTATATTTAAAAAATTAAATAATTTTAAACAAACAAAAAATTGAAATGTAAATTAAACATATCAATCACATCAAATTTTAATAAAGTTAAAGTTTCAACAAATTCACAAAAATTCTAAGGGTTTAAAATCTGAAGTATTTGTAAATGGATTACTTCTCTTCACAGTTATCATTATCCCAAGGTAAAGTAAGATGCTCCACCACTGAAAGAACAAGAAATCCATTTGTTTCTAGACTAACATCGTTTACTGGAAGGGATATTCCCTCCAAATCAATCTCCTCCTCGTCAATCCAATACAAACTTTTTCATTTTTCGCATTTGCTAGTATGACCATCATTTGGCGTTACCTTCATGCATTAGCTCCCAATGGTCTGATGCGCTTTGATGGAACTGCTATTTGTTTGTGAAGGACTGAGCGACTGTGCAGCATGACCAGAGAGCTGACATTTACGTGGCATATCTTTCAGGTTCTGTCATTCAGCACAGGTCGAAGTGATAGGCAATAAAGATCGTAGGGAATTGAACGCAATGTGTTTGCTGGCCGAGGAAGAATGGCTCCGTTTTGAGAATTTACATTGCAAATAAGGATAAAACATTGTGCAAGGTTCCATCTGTTGCTTGTTCGAGAACTAAAAGGCCTTCACAATTTGAACAAGGGATAAAGCAGGAGGAAGAAATCTGTCTATTATCACGCTGACGTATGAGCTTCTTGCTTTCAAACAGCACATGTTGTTGTCACACTTCACAATCTGAAGCAAGTATTGGCTTGAGCGGACATGGGTGTCCCACTAGTTTTGATCTCTACAGAATATATCCTGTTCCATGAGCTCTGAATGTAATGGATGCATACACTCAACAATGGTTGGGTAATTGTCTACTGTCAACTGCGACCATATCTCGGCCAACGTTTCTTCCAGTCAATTCAAAGCTTTCCTTCTCTAGATCAATGTCAATAGTCTTACCTCGTTCGCCTCAATGGCTGCCATGGTTGTCATGAGGTAATATTAATCCACTCAACCTCCTGCTCAATGTTACCATCTTTCTCTCCACTCTGTTAAAAACACTTCGTCCCGGAGCATTTGTTGCAACGAAGACAGAGTCAAGATCATGTTTCAAGAATTGGTAGACATCAAACTTAATGCCTTTTTGAGACCGTGGGTTTCATCCGACCCACCAACAACAGTAAACACGAGAATCGGCTTGACTAATTTATCAATACATGTCCTGGTTATGGTATCAAACTCTGTCAGACACAGCAACCTTTCAAAGTTAAATCCGTGGCTGAGTGTTGTTGATGAGGAGTGTTTTCCAGATTGGATGGCTATAAACGTTGGTCCAGAGAAGGCAACAGCGACTGTTACAAAGACCGTTGCGATTGTCTTCAGTGCCGGCGTACACCGAGGGTATAAGCAGCAACTATCCAGTCATGGTCGGGAAGGCTTACTTTATACTCAGCGTGCTTTAGCAGTGGACTCTGCTTAATAGCAGCGATTAGACCAATTGGTAAGCGACAGTTATCGTCCTGGCTGATAAAATAAACCTCATCCGGTCCAAGAATGGAAGACATTTCTTCCAAATGTCTTTTGTAACTGTGCAAAACTGGCCATCAATACATTTTGTGTGATAATCATTTTGTGCTCTAATCAACTTTACTGGGACAGTGGTTACATGACGCTTACCTTCTGAC
>JAECUM010039220.1:0-32952 GCA_016617855.1 Megalonaias nervosa
TTGAACCACAACTTACCTATTGTCAGGGCAGGCATAACGACGCACTACTCGTAAGTATAGCACATGGTGTCAGTAGAATAGGTGATGTAGATTAGGCCAATATGCTTGTAAATCACGTGATTCTCACATCTCTGCCAAGCGACAGCTAATGCGAGTCACAACAGTGTGTGATGATATCTCATTGTCAACAGTGCTTTTTGTTTCAATAAAAGAAAATAGTATTGTGGGCCCTGTTTGAACAGATAGTTCAGAGTATATGTGTAAGCATGTCCGCATTCTCCATGATGTATCAATGAACACATTCTGCATGATTTTTTTTTTCCTCCAGAATTGTGTGCGTCGTTTGTATTGATAGTTCATTCTGTGTAAACGTGTCCTCGTTTTCAATGATTTACAATTGTCCTCAGTTTCTGTTTCTATCAATGTGAGCCCCTTCTTTGCATTAACAGTTCATTCTAATCGGGTAAAGACTTTTTCGAAGTCCGCGATAATCCATTGCCCACCGTCTCTATGTTTTTGAAAATTATTTGGTGTCTTTTATTTATGTATAGTACATGCCGTCATCGTAAAATCGTTTGTTTTAATAATTGGGTTGAATTTAACAAATCAACTTTATATGTAACAAATATAATGAAACGCATAATACAATCCAAATGGAACAAACTAAATTATAACACCCCAAATTCCCCCCACCCCCCAAAACAACAAAAAGACAAAAAACAAAACCAAACAAACCCCCCACGCCCCCCCCCCAAAAAAAAACACCCATAACGAACAAAATGAAATCAGCTTGAGATTTCATAAATTATATGGCTTCAGAAGAATTTGTGGAATAGTCTGGCGTCATGAAGAAGACTTTCCTTATCACAAGAGATGTTTTGGTACACGAACTTCTTGCATGACCTAGTAATGTTTGTCTTCATTTTCATTTTCCAAGATTATATGAAAGTCCCAAATGTCAGTTTGATCCATTTGAAAGAAGCGATGGTAAAGGTGAGGATGTGGATGAGTTCACTGAGTCACAAAATAAGTTTTCAACCAAGCAAACAATTGAATGTAATATCCGCAATTTCCACAACAAAAATTAGACACGTAAAATATTATTCTGATCATTTAAACAGTTATTTTGGAGATATGTCCATGACCTATTTGCGAATCGAATAGTTCAGATTATGATCCATGCTCAAGGTTATGTAAAAAATACCATAGGAAGGCATATTAAGGCTAACGGCTCTCTCTCAGAGAAATAACATTTTTCCAAGTCAGTTCCAAACTACTAAATTGGAAGAAAAATATGCAACTGATGAAGGAGGGTTTTGGTAGAAAACCAAGATCTTCAGAACCATTAAACCAAGGCGACGAAGAAGTCATATTTCCATTCGCAAAATGGGCTTTCACACCACAATTACTTTGCAATTGTCCCCGTTTTGTTCATATTTGAGACAATATTTGGATATAAGGTAGCGATAGATGTCATACAAGTGACGTAAATAGCTGGGGTCCCTCCAACAAAGAGCATGCAAGTGACAGGACATAAACATATGTCGTCTTTAGCTGCCAACAACAAAGTTAATAAGTATACTTACCCTTTTTGCATCTTGAATTTCCTCAAAATGTACTTTCTTAGTTAATTCTGCTAATCACAATTGCGTGCTTTCCAAAAACTGATTCACGACGCAAAATTGTATTGTAATTTCTACTACATTTCCAGCAGAAATCACATTCTCCTTACTGCACTTAAAACGAAACTCGTTTTTCTATGTAATGCTGCACTCGTAAAAGTCGAGCAGTATTACTACAATGATGTATATTTTTAAATATTTGAAAGGATGAATCATTAAAGCATATGTACTTGAAGTGATTATTTTCACATTCATCTATGGTGTTCTATTAATGTGCTTCAATTTTTTTCTTGGCCGGAGAGGTCTTATTTTGAGCAAAAATATTAACAAAGTCATCAAGTCATACTTGTAAAGAATTCAATATATATATCGGAAATAAATCCCATTTGTTTCATACGAGCTTTCCTGCAAAGAAAGGTTTACAATGTCCTTAAAAATATTCTTTTTTCACAACGTATTCTCAGACATATGGCATACTTTGCAAAGGAAATTAAGCTTTCTTTATCACTTTCAACGACAAGTCTGTTCAATCTATGCATTTTTGAGCTCATTGTATACCTCGTTTTACTTGAGAGTTCCTGAATGTGCTACACATACTGATGCTGAGATTCATCTAAGTTTATAAAGTATTTCAATCCAATCTTTGGCCATACCTCGCAACAATAAAGCGCTTTAGGAATAATAATCTTTTTACATTGACCCGGAGTGGTTAAGGGGTTTAATTTACATTCAGTTTCCCAATCCCGAAAAGGAGATACAGTGTTTCTCTTCCATTTGAACACTACTTTTCTACTTTTGCTACACTTCTCGTGTCACAATTCATAGGGATATCACCGTGTTTGGTAGTTCGGGAAATCGGAATAATGTTCGGACCGATTTTCAACTGAAAGTGCAGCCTCTCTTTTGTCGGTTCCGCTAGAACATGACAACGCAACTTTTACTTTCACTGACTTTAAAATGCCAGGTTACTGAATACAAGTGAGCGATATGAAGCATTGCTTGTAAGTGCGCAGGGGTTGTATCTATAAGGGTGATATTTTCTAATAATACTCTCTCTCTCTCTCTCTCTCTCTCTCTCTCTCTCTGACTGACGCACAAATAGAATATCGTTGGATGAGTCCTCAATAAACCCTAAGGTTGTGTTTTAGTCCAAAATGTCCTTGAGTACTTGTAACTCCAATGAATAATTTAAATAAATAATTCATCTCAAATAGTAACTGAATATCAGCATACACTCTGATCACAGATTCCCAAAGACTGATATTAAAACAGGAATGAATAATTGTTTACCTAGTATGTACACCTAACCTATGACAAAATATTATTTTCTGGAAAACAAATGATTCTTAATGGAAAATTACACAAATTCATAAACAAAGTTACGTCTTGAACTTAAATTCAAATAAACTTCACGACAAAAACATGACAATGGTCAGGTAGGCAAAACATCTACCCTTAATAATGGTCAAAGATCAAGTACAAAATGTAAATTAAATATACATGAGGGAAGGTAGATGAAAAGGCCCAAGTGTCATATGGTGTCAAACTCCTTCCTTATGTCCAAAACTGCAGCACAGAGTTTTGATTCTAATTTTAGGTTATCGAAGATAGTTTCATGTAAGATATACGATGCCGTTGTTCATCTGAGTCCCTTTGGGAAGCCATGCTGTTGAGTATTAAGAAACGTTTGCATCTTCGTTTCCTGCCACCATATCTGATATATTCGTTCTGCACACCATCGATCCAAGGCGTTTTACATAATATAAGTTGCTTTTATAGATGTTGCGATTTCAGCAAATGTCAAATTTTCAGGAAAAACGGGATCTTCAAGGTCGTAGGGCTCCTCTCATCTTGTTTGGTGGGGCACTGAGTTTGAAAATAGCAAAGGTGACAAAAATAAATTGTTACTCAGTTTTTGAGCAAATAAATAGCCAGTTAATCTTGAGTTATATAAGCATATAAAAATAAATTCAAATAAGTTTGTAAAGTAAAGAACAAACAAAAAAAAAAAAAAAAAAAAAAAAAAAAAAAAAAAAAAAAAAAAAAAAAAAAAAAAAAAAAAAAAAAAAAAAAAAAAATATATATATATATAAAGAGAAACAGAGCAGAATTCTTGTTTCTGTGAGAGACAATCCACGAAATGTTTGGCAAACCCTTAGATCTTATGGCAATATTGTTTATTTGAGCAAACCTAACAAATCTGGCTCAGAGTGGTATAATCATCATAATAACCTACGATATTCAGAAAAGGTCGTTGCTGGAAATAACATGGAGGAACCTCTTTTAAATAGACATCACGCAGATTGTGATATACTAAATAAACCTATATCTGAAGAGGAAATTGCATACTGTATACTCAGTCTCAATCTGGAAAGGCTTGCAGTCCAGATGGTATAGGAATTGACTTTTTCTAGTGTACTAAACCACTTATCACACCACTTTCAGTGTCACTTTTTAACAAGGTTTTAAATACAGGTATTTGTCTTAGTTTACGGGAGAAGGTTTTATATGGCCCCTACATAATAAAGTTCTTTAGAATATCCTAATCATTCCAAGGCTGTATCATTGATTAGCGCTATGTGTTTGATCCATACCTCTATTTTAAACAAGCGTTCATACGAATGGACTAAAAGTGATGGTATCATTAACAAAGCACAATCTGGGTTGGTTTTGGCGGGTATATTCGGCTACTGATAACACATTTATTCTACAGTCTGTCGTACAGAACTATACGTAAAACGGGGCAGATTTTACTGTTTGCATGTAGAGTTTTCTAAAGCGTTTCACAAGATCAAATATGTTAAATTGTGGAAGTGTATTGCCTCTTAAAGGTATAAATGTGATTTTTTAAAAAATCCTTTTTTGATTCAGTGTACTCTGGCTTTCGGTCACGTTTGAAGCCAAGTGAAGTCTGAACCGAATACTTTGACAGTCAGCTGGTGACTTGACAAACTTATGTTTTTGAGTCCTCTGTTATGTTCTTTGCTTATTAACGATTTGATTTAGCTACTGAAAGAAAATTGTGGTTGAGGAATTTTCATGTCAGAAATTGTCATACATCGTTTACTATTATTTGCTGATGATATAGCTAGTTACAGCTCTAGAATTGCAACAATACAACAATGTAGTAGACTAACGTGTGTTGTATATTACTCAAGGTGTGTTAAATATTGGTGTAAATTGTTAGCTGTGGATATGAGAAGATATCCAGCAGAATCCTACAAACTGCTTATATCGTTAGATGGTAACTGATGTGTTACATATGCATCACATTTATTACTTAGGTATGGGTTTGGCTTTGCATGGATATTGTAACGAGTCTATGCTCTTAAAATAAGCAACCGAAAAGAGTGAAAGTCAGCAAACTTTGTAAAATTTAATAAATAATTTATTTCCCTAGCATACAAAGTGCAAATGAGAAAAAAGAACTTACGGTATTGCGAATTAAATCCCAAAATAATCCCAGAATTACAGACACAAGTCCTAGTATTTAAAATCCTGAATAAAATTTAGTATAAGTCCAGAATGAATCCAAAAACTGAAGGCGACGATATATTTGTGGTTACTGATAGACTGAGTCTTTTGTTGAATCACAATAATATAATTCCAGGTTTGAATTCACTATAAATTCCAGTGAATGTCTCTGTCCATGAATTTTATCAGAGCACTTTTGTAGTTCCAGAGAAAATAATCACTTGAATTCAGCAATTTGTAGAAATAAAATTTCCAGCCCAAAAATGAAATACTGGACACAACATACAATAAAACTTGAAAGTGCTAGATCTCAAAGCTCGTCTGAAAAATCTTCTCAGTTAAAACATTATATAGTTCTCTACTTGACCTCAGGTCACAATTAGCATTTTCTAAAATAAAAATTACCTAATGGAAAATAAACTTCTAGAATGGTCCTGACGCTTACAAAATAAAATGCAGACCCTGGAATATGTAAAATACATTAAGGAAATTCCAAAACCTAGACCCAAATAAACATATTTACTTCTATTAATAATAATAGTGATTTCAAACCCATACACATAGAGAACAATTTAGCTATGTTTAAGTTATTTACAAAGAATTTTAAAAAAGTCAATTCAGGTCAAGCAGAAATGAACTCAATTTTGAACAAGGTCAAGTTCAACATACAACGCTACATTGCAATAGCATGTAATGAAATAAAAAACAATTAAAATAAAACTAACTAACAAACAAAGCAAATTAAAAATATATAACAATATCGAAAGAAGCTGGAAATGTTAGTGTATTTGTAACAACATCCTTTCACCGAGCGAGGGATTGTACTGTTTAAAACTGGCATGATAAAATCATGCAGTCATCAAATTGTAGTTATTATCAAAATTATAAAGCGTTATTAAATGTTGAGATGTATCTTTACATGTTTTTCCATTTATGCTGATAAAGTTCTTTCGAGATTTTAGACGTTCTTGTCATAGACTTTTTATAGAGATTGGTGGACATGATGGTGTTACTACTATACATCGTATGTGCAAAATAAGCTAGCTATCTCCTTCAGATTATATGCTGTTTTTCCATCAAGATTAGTACAAAACAGCTTTTAGAGTTTCTTTCTGTAAGATCTAGCTCTGCTACTTCATTTAAATCATTAAACATACTTTCTTCGTATGCGTTGATAGAGTGCTGTTGAATTTTAACAATTCTCTCTTGGCATCCTTGTACTATTTTTGGTGACATACATTAGGCCCATGGGTCTCCCAGTTTTAATTGATATATTTCGATGTGTCTAGCCCTTTCATGTACTTCATGGACATCTTGTGACCAATACGACTCTGTATATGGATTATATGCCTACTTAGGGATAGTATTTATTGCGGCCTCTCTTATAAGAACCACGAGTTCATTATTTAAATCTTCAATTTATGTTTGGGAGTTTTCGGAGTTAATGGAATGGAATATAATAATTTGTTTAATCTTTTCTCAGCCTTCATTTGGTAAGATTTAAACCTTCCTGTGTCAGGCATGTGCCATGAATGGGAAGATATGTAGTGAGAAACGGCATACCTTGGGACTGGGACAGAGAGGTTGATATACAATACATGGTGATCTGACGCTTAACATGTATTCAGATTTGCATAGACCTCGCAGTCATTACGTACTGAAGCAAACTTTTATCAACATGAATATAGTCAAGAGATATTCTAAAAGGCCAAATTGTATAACTCAATCACTTTCTCAGGTTTGTCTTGTTTAGGGCTTTAAAATAAAAATGATGTAAGACCTTGTGATAAATATTATTGACTCCCAAATGATCAGCCAATTTGGCTGCATGGGCTAAACTTAGAATGTCTTGTCTATATGACTTAGATACTACAATTTCACATCTAACTGACCACTCGTCATCAGCGGGTACTTCGGGTGGTCTCCATTTTCTCATAAGGACCCCATTTTTAAAAAAAAAAACACGTTGGTACCTCTGCGGAGTCAGCTTCGCTAATAGCTCTCTGAAAAAAAACAACAGGAAATCTCAGGATAATTTTCCTGTTCGACGACACGTGATTGTAGTTTGTCGCCCTGATTAGAAATAAAAGAATGAGTGGTTAAAGGTGGATCACAATGATCAATGCCTTTTGATTGATCTGTAACTGGAGTAAACGTGACCTCATGAAAAGCCTGACCAATACATGTGTCAGCCAAAGGAAAAGTTTCCAGATCAACTTCGTTTTCAATAGCTCTTTTGCCATAGCTCTAGTAACTGCACAAGCGGGGTATAAATTAGGGATTTCATTTTCAATACGATCAACCTTTTGATCCAAACAAGGCTTGTCAGTTACAAGTTGATTAACCACAACCTAATCTCCAGCTAAGATATTGCCTAGCAATAAATGAACATCCTCCATGGGTAAAGAACTCACAGCGCCAGCAGTCACTGGCCCTGAAAGTACGTCTGATATTAATTAACATTATGGACAGGGGTTTGAATATAACCGCACTCTACTCCTGAACAAGAACACTTTCAGAAGAAGAAGACTTCTCAGACAAAGGTAACGTACCTGACAATAAAATACTCTAAGAAGCTCCTGTGTCCCCTAATATTTTCATAAGGATAGGATTGGCCGAATCACCAATAAGTGATACAGAAACTTTTGACATGAATGATTCATTATTCTCCATAATAGAATTAGACTGAGACTGGAGTTTGTTTGACCCCACAAATGTATTGCTTCCAATTCATGATCATGACCTTGACCTATGAGAAACAAGATCATTTAGTGCTGCTCTGTCTTTATTCTGTTGCTTTTTTAACTTAATATAATCAAATATAACGTGCCCCATTTTCTTACAGTGAGTGCACGTAGGGAGAGATTAGTATTTCTGATCAGTCTTATCAGACATTGAATTCTTACTAGTTGTACCAAATTGAAATTTGTAAGTACTCGATTGAGATTGATTTGGTTTCTCCCTAACCATTTGCTGAGAGGTAAACTTATTGACAAATGAAATTTTGTGAGCCACGGAATACTCCTCAGCTGCACGAACAAAGTTTTCTGAAGTATCTATCTTGTTTACATCAGATAAATTTTGACGTCACTATGGATGCAGTTCTTAAACTCTTCGACTAATATGAGTTCTCTAAGTTTGTCGTAAATCTTTCTCAATCTTTTGAGATGCGCAGCACCTATCAAATTGTCACGTTTTTCCCTGCAAATTCGACATAGGTTTCATCTTTTGCTTTTCTGAAATTCCGAACCCTCTGTCTATATGCTTCAGGTACGAACTCATAAGCCTTCAAGACACACTCCTTGACCAAATCATAATCAGTACTTGCTTCTACTGATAGTGAAATATATACATCACGAGCTTTGCCATTAAGTACGCTCTGTAATAACAAAGTCCAGTGCTCTCGTGGCCATTTCAAACTTAGAGCTATCTTTTCAAAATGAAAAAAAAAAAAAACCAACAACAATATTGTTCTACTTCAATTTCTTGAAAAGGGAGAACTAACTTGATATTTCTGAAAATATCAAAAGTTGGGGAGTAAGTTTTGCTTGCCAGTTCTATTTCTTTAAATTTAATTTGAAATTCTCTCTCTTCCTTTTCTTTTTTTATTTGCAATGTAATTTGCAGATCTTCTTCTTGCATTTACAATTTCATATCTATCTCTCTGTCTTCATTTTGCATTTCCAACTGCATTTGCATTTTCCTCTTTTCCATGTCTCTTTCTTTTTCCTGCATTTGTCTTTCTCTTTTGTTTTCCTGGCTTTGCATCTCTCTTTCTTTTTCCTGCATTTGCATTTTCATTTCCTTTACGTTTTCTTCTTTTTCAGTTTGTCTCTGACTTTCTTCCTTTTCAAGCTCACGCTTACTTAACTTTATTTCATTCTTGTATTTTAATTTCAATTCCAGATCATATAAATTAGAGCCAGATTTGGGCTTACCAATGAAATTCAAAGCACTTTTATCAAAACTTATTCTTTTCTACCAAATATTGAACCCATATATCTTTTATCTCTTGTTTTAACAAAAATGATTTTGCCTCTGAAAGCATATATTGTCTGGCAAGCTGAAACAATTCGTCCTTTATCAAGGACTCTAACCGTTCTTGGCTAGGATTTAAAATAAAGTTCTCCACTTTGGTGACAATTGTAGAAGCTTGTTGGTTTCACTATGTAAAATCAAAAAGATTAGGGATTAAGATAATCCAGAAAACAAATGAATTTAAATTTCAAAACAATTTCAATTTCTCTGAAATTTGTGTCCTGGACGAGCCCCTAATTTTCTATTACGACTCTATGGTCAGAAACTTATGTAACAGAAAAAAAGCAATGCCAACAAGTTTTATAAAACTTAACAAACAATTTAATTATCAAAGTTATAAATGAAAAGTGTGAGAGGACCTTACAGTATTATGAATTGAATCCAAATTAGTCTTTATAAAGGTCTATTATAGTCATAACGAATGAAAAGTCCCTTATAATATTCAGTACCGGAAATGTACTGGTCCTCCAAGAACCGTAGAAGATCTTTTTCTCTTATGTCGAGTTAAAGGAGTGTGATACATTTGTCTCATATACCTTAAATCTGCCAACATATCTAGTAGCACCATCACCGTTAGACTTGCAACGTCCTTCTTCTCTCCCTTGGCTCTTACTCCTATCTTCTCGTTTTCTTCTTTCCTCTTCTTGTTGTTGCTGTTTAATGACAAAGGTTTGTTCTCCTTCTATCTGCTGATGTAAAAATTGCTTTAATTCCTCTTTCTGCTTCTGTTTTAAATCCTGTACCTAAGGTCAGATAGGTGAAGGCGGTGAAAGTGTTGACACCGGTACAAATTCTTGTAGAAAGGAAAGAAAATCGGCTGAATCCCAATTAAAATCATATTACCACAGTGGTATTGGTAGCTGCCATGTCATCACTCTTCTCATCCACAGCAGGCGCACCCAACTACATCGTCTTCTTAGTTTCAGCCCTGCTCAAACTATGTCGCATCGATTCTCTGCGCACGAACGCTAGAGAACCTATATAATACATGTGACGTCACACGGTGCTCTCTTCTAATTGGAAGAGAGACTCCGCGCTCTGACTGAATTTTATAAAGCACCTTTGGATTGGTGAAAATGACAATCTGTTTCGATCCGTCCTTAGACTATAAATACAGGCGGTTCCACTCGTGTTCACCAGTTCTCAGGTCAAGATGTGGACAAACGTTGAGTTGTCAACCCTGATGTTCAACCTCTTCAGCCCCGACTACCTCATGTATGTGAAATCATCATGGGCTATCACGAAGATGACATATACGACTATTTGGAAGAGAAGGATTTATATGGGGAGGAAAGGCTGTCTGCAGAGAGTTTTGATCTACGGTCCACTGTCAGACGGAGTTTAAAGAAGAGAAGAAGACTAGAGCGATGTCCCGTATGTTACCTGTCTTTAGATAACATCCCCCAACGGCCTTTTTCAGGGCCACTAATTTGCCTAGAAAAGATATACTCTTTGACTATTGCCTCCAATTTTTTTTTTTTTTTTTTTTTTTTTTTTTTTCTTTGTGTTGTACAAGTATTGTCTGATTGTTTATGTTGACCCTATCAATCCTTTTGACCATATGAAAACTTTTGATTCGATAAACCCTTTTCACCCTATACACCCTTTGGCCCTATAAAAGATTTTGACCCTATAAATCCTTTTGAGACTTTTAAAATTTAACATTTTTCCTATACTTACCTAAAGTAGAGCGTATTTAGGTCAATTGAGGTCAGCCACTTGTAACATTGTTGCCGTTTTTCCCCGAAGACAGTAGTGCCCTGACGTCGCCTATGTTAAACCTATGAACCGATTTAAGATATGATTTTCCTATTGAGGCTTTAGGGGCTCTCGCACTTTGACCTATGGGAAATCGCACTGAAGTCCAGTCGACGCATGTAACTATTTCTGTTTTAGGTCACATAATGACACCGGCGCAGCTTAAAGCAAACATTTCCATTTCCTTTTATTATTTGTCCATTGTTTAGCATCACTGAAATGGGGAAAATACATATAAATTGCATTGTTGCATTACATGACATATAATTTGAATCGAGACTTCATCCTGTTAGAAAATGACATAATTTGATTCTGGTGATCTTTGAATTATCCAATGGAAATGCAGCTGTCAAAAAACTGGCAGTGAATCAAATCGTTATGCTCTTCGTCACACTGCTCAATCTCCAAACTAGAAGATGAAAGACGTCATCTGATTGGCAGATAAAATTAGCGATTATGGTAATAACATAGGTCACCGGAACTTGACCCCTAAGCAATCGCTGTTGGATCTTCTCGTAGGACAGTGGAGATCTGATTTTAATCAGACTACCTTCATAAAACATATATGAGTGACTTACAGAATCAAACCCATGTAAAATCGTTACACAGGAATGAAAACGGTGCAACATACCAATGTAATTTTTTGCAATAATGTTATTAAATCGTCGAGTGAAACAGATAAACTGATAGAGATTGTTCAGAAAGGCAGAATATATTGTATTATCGTATTGTACACTGGCACAAACAAATTTGGAAAGGATGAGTGTCAGTCGCTGATAAAAAATTTCAATGTATTGATTACAGATCAAGTAATAGGATGACTCCCAATGTATCGATCATAAATTAAGTGAAATGTATTGAAAATCAATTGACAGCATAATAGTAGTGAAATTGAAAATAAATGAATTCCATTATTCTATAAATATGTAAATTTATCAAGATTTGGATTTCTGGATATAAAAAGTTTAGGAAAATCCTGACAAATGAAAAAAATATAAATAGACTTTAAAGAATGATCTAGAGGACACCAGCAAACTTGGTTACATAATGTCATTTTCTTCATATATAACAGTAAAAAACGTGCTAGATCTCCTTACCAGACCATTATGGAATTGGTATAAATTCATAACTTAGATGTATTAATTTTATAAAATGTTACATACATGCTCAGAAAGGGTATGTTTAAAAAAATGTTGATGTTTCAGGTATGCAGCTTGCTTTCTTTTCAAAATGCAGAGCCCATGAACTTTGGAGGAAACCTTATTTGCATACATACATACATACACACATACATACATACATACATACATACATACATACATACATACATACATCCGTTCATCCATCCTCTGATCCATCCATCCATCCATACATGCATGCTTGCATGATGACTTAAAGTCAAAATTCCAGGTGGTCAGTTAGATTTTAAGATATTAATGTTTTTTTAAAAAAAAAAATAAATGTGTTTAGCAAAATGCAAACTTAAGCAGATGGGCTGGATACATGCAATGGGAACAGACAATGGGAAATCTGTCCTTTATTTATCCTGATGTGCAAGAAATCTAACGCCTAATTTGTAATAATTGATTAATCGCTGTTTTAATTTGGAACTACCATGAATATTGACAATACCACAATCTCGGATGGAACATGGAATTATTATTCCGGTTGCCTCTTTTGCAACTATACTCTTAGAAAATTTTTCTGTCCCTGATAACTAGTACAACTTGTCTAGAGGAGCCACCTCTTCCGTCCACACGAAGTAGTTTCTCAACACCACCTGACTCTCATAACAGGTTTGTGCAAGAGGACCAGATTTCAAGGTCGAAATAAATCAGGATTTAAGAAGGAAAATTACCCACAATTACTCTGCATGAATTTTATGTTTTATTCATAATTTTTAAGAGATTTCCAGAAGCTAACGTGACATGTCAATAAATTTTAGAGTTACTTTAAATGTAGCATAATAATTACACTCATATTTGTGATGACTTACTCATCCTGCATATGAACTGCAGTGTAGTGGTTTTGATAAGGAGTTGGGCAAATATGAAATATACGTGTACCAGTAAATGAAATTAAACGGCAGAATTAATTCATCCAGAAATAAAATAAATTTATTTAGAGACAAAAGTCAAAGTTTTAAAAGTCAGTTGTAGAGGAAATCTACATAATATAAATTTGTTAACATTTATGAAGAATATTTTGTGTAGATTAAACATCTTGTCGCAGGAAAAATTTATTTCAGCTATTTTCCCTGAAATTTATCGTCAATATTAAAGAAATACCTAGAGTTTTCAAAATTATCAACTGCATTACCCCATTCGACTAAGGCTCCATTTGCTATTATATGTGAGGTAATACTAAGGTGACCAGCCACTAACATAGAAGTGTATTGGATGCATCGTAAGATTTAAAGATATAAAAGATTTCGTGTAGTGTATGTTCACAAATTTGGTATAAAAAAAGAAAATAACGGGATAGTAGTTTCCTTGGACATGTATTTTAGTTTCATTATTAATGTTATAACATGAAGAGAGAGAGAGAGAGAGAGAGAGAGAGAGAGAGAGAGAGAGAGAGAGAGACCAGTTTTACTGTGTCAAACAGGGCAGTGCTATTGTTACGAAGTATATTTCAATCAATCAACTGAAAACAAAATCCCTCTAAACAAAGAAATAGAGGATTTAGACGCAACCTCTAGGCAAGTATCAGTGGACATTGATAAGAAGAAAAGAAGAAGAAGAATATTTAAAAACAGATTGTCTCCTTTCAAAGGGAATAAAAACTTGAATTTTAAACACGTCTTCATTCAAACATTGCCTAATAGAGTTATGATGGAAAAATAACTGCAGCCATCATCATGTTGAACATGACGAAATTACATTACATAATGAGAAAAGGGGATACATTTAACGGAGCCAGCCCACCCCCATGTACCAGTTTAAAGAAGTGTAGCTTATCGTTTATAAGCCTGTATTATCCATATTATTGTCTAGAATCAGGGATCTGATGTACGTATTTTCTCACTGATACGTCTGTAATTAGTTGAATTAATTCTGTAAAAGGTTAGAAAATACGCAGAGATGACCGCTTTTCGCCATTTGAAAGCATAATATTTTTTTTATAATTCTTTCCGGTAATTGTCACCATTTGACTACCTGTTATCCGCAAGATCTATCGGTGGCCGTTCTTACTGTAGGTTTACTATTAGTCGTTTCAGTTTCCTAAATTTCCATAAGAACACTGTTATAATCTATCACAAATTCCTTACACATTAATCTAGAACTGAAACGAATATCCATACATTCGATTTAGAATTGTACTGCGAATATTCCAATAGAAAATTGGTATCCGAATATTCATTTGTTTACCTTGGGAGTTTAGCTGCAGTTCTTAAAAGAAACAAACAAGGCGAAATAAAATAACTATACAACACTGAATTAGTTTACATGAGGAAAATTTAAAACCTGCGAAATCAACTTAAAATTCAAACTCCCTGTCTCAATATAATCATATTGTCACAATTGTAATAATCACATAGCTGATAACGTTGTGATTTTGATTTATTATACTCTTGAAAAGATATTGAAAGTTGATGAAACACAGGATATAGAATACGAGTCAAATCAAAATCAACAAACGTTTTGCATATCAATCAGCTAGAGTTAAAAAGGCGCCTGAACTGATGTCGCACATTCGTTCCATCGACATCAGTTTTAATCAATCCACAAAATATTAAACACCTCCCTAATTCGTACCATACTACCTCGGAAAGTTGACTACAATGAATTTCTGCATTTAGTATTTTATTGCAATTGTAATCTTTACACACCTATGTAATTAACAATATGTTTACATTATGATACTTTTCTTATCTTTAATTGCAGTAAGTAATGCACATGTCACATTCGTATTATTAATATGTACATGGCCCAATTGACAGAACAATTGAAGTCGTAGCAGTAGAAAATGTGCCGTTCCAATAAAGCTTGTTACTCTCGTTTTTGCTGCGCATTTTGTACAAAGTCATGGTTAATATCGTACATTTTTATTTGTTTAGGTACTGTATCACTTTTTCTGTCTCATGCCTTCTTCAACTGCCCTAACTGTTTGTTGCGAATAATGCTTTACGCATGAAATGAAATGATCTAGATCCAAACCTGGTCGAGGGAAGGAACTAGTTCGCTAATACCTGGTCTGCTATATGTTACACTAGACTGTTTAAAAAGGTCATAAGCCAATTTCACGCTGGCAATGTACAACTAACGTGTAAGATGCGGTCAATAGCAGCGCTTGTGCTTCAGTTAAAATATTTATTTATCTCGTCTGAATACGTGTTTTGTATGGTTTAGTACAAACTCCCACTGTTCGTTTGGGCATTTTATACTTAGTCAGAAAGTTTATCCCGTCCAATATGTTGGGCTTATACTAGTACGAAAACTTCTGCAGACCCGCGATCATATTAAATTTGTCACAAGTCCGTTAGGTTTTAATTATGACAAAATAACTTTCCTAGAGGACTGTTTGAGATAATCCTGGCATTTAAATGAATAGGTAATCAAGTTTATGTCCGTTTTCGATACTAAAGAAATGTTTATGGCAGAAACTATTTTGAACTTAAATAAGGATAATAGCACATACATTCATCTGAGTTTTAGCCTGAATCCGCAAAAAAATTACTCAAGACTCCCAATATGTCACTTGTTTAGCTTTCGATGACTCCGTTCGCAATATTTTCACTGCGGCTTGGTGAGAAGTGGGTTGTTGTCGTTCTTGCTGCTGCTGTCAGTAAATGCCAAAGAATAGAAGGAATAAAGGATGGATTTGACACTAATATTAATATTGACGAATATTGGAATCCTTTTAGAATACACTGAACGAATTATTCGAAGAGCAAATGTTGATATTTATTGATGCTCTACTCTCATTACGACGTTAGCGAGTTCTTCTGCATGGATATCAAGGGGCAGCTAACACCTGCGGAATCTTTTACAAAAGTCATACTTTCAAATGCAATTATTCATAAATTATGTAATAATACTATATGGTAGCAGTGAAGAATATGACGTGTCAGGTATTGGGGATTCTAAAATAAGTTTGATTAAAACCTAGGTGATTGGTCTTTAAATCACCAACGACTTAAAGGTTTAACCGGTTGCACAATAATGATCAGATGACGACTTGGTGTGTATGTCTTAATAAACGTAATATCAAAAACAAAAGAAACACAAAATTTTAATCATGACAGTCAAGTCACCATATATAATCACGTATTAAAGTATAAAAAAAAAAAAGAAAAACAAACACATTGCATTTCTATGATATTACGGATTGACTCAAAAGACAAACAATGTACTCAACTGTTGCAGTGAAACCCTTTAAAAAGGTTTATCATTTTTTGATATTATCTGCGATGTGCGGGATTGTACACAAAATAAAGAAACATTACGAACCATAGAACAACTTTGTAGGTCCATGGTTAATTCTAATTTATATTTTGCTCCAATTAAACCCTGAACCAGCCTTCGGTCAACACGTTCTCGCATTTTTTGCAGGTTTCATATCACGAAGTTCGTCTAACATTACTTTATCGCAGCTGTGTTTAATTTGTTCGTTGTCTGGACGTTCAATATCTCTGTAGCAGATATCATGAAGCATCGCTATTGCATCAACTTGATTGTAAGGCTCTTGTCCTGGCGGCGGATTATCGTTTTCGTCAAGTTGTTTATCAAGAGGATTATAAGGTCCAGTATATTTATGGCCTGGCAATGTCCAACCGCCTTTTGGTTTCGGCAATTTTCCAATTAATTTATGTATATCTATACCAAAAACAGTTATTTCTCTGTTGTTGCATTTCTGACAATATGTAACAATTTTATTTTGCTCAAGACATAAATCTCTATCACAATCGCACTCGCATGTCATTATTTATTAATCATCTACTAAAATAATCTCCCTGACGTTGTCAGGGCAACCCGCTCCGGACAACTTTGTTGTTGGCAGTGGCGATAATTTCTTTAAAAACATACTTTTTCGTTTTCCACAGATTACACAAATACTTTTCAGCATTATTCTATTATTTTTTGTTTTTTCTGTTTTTTCATCTTTATTTTCTGTTTTAGTTTTTACACTTAAGACAATATGTTGACATTATATATCAGTGAGTTTAGATAAAATTAATTGCAATCTCATCATTAGCGTGAGAAGGTTGTTTGTCAAATTGCAAAATGAACTTTAAAAAATCTGGAGTTTTATTCATCTGTTTAATAAACATTACGCAATAGTATCCACAAGCAGAAGTTCCAACTGGTTGAATTTGATTAGACGAATAATTTATTATTTTCGCAAGAGACTTTGTCTCTTGAATTCTACTCATATATTTTTTTATTGCGTCACTTGGTGGAATTCCGAACGAGTCAAAATAATTGTTATCACAAACAGCTACCCAATGTGTACCAGATTCATCATTGAAATATTGTATATTTATAACACACGAACCTAGAGACGCTTGCAATGGAATCGCCATAAGTTCATCCTTAGAATAAACTCCACGGAATTTTTTTTCCTTTTTTTAGTTTATCAAGTATATCAAAGTTACTTAACGCGGCCGACTTTGTCGGCCGAGATTTCATCTCCTTGTTCCTGGCAACATTAGTCCTCGTCCTATTCCTAACAGATTTGGTAATAGACTTCCCGCTAACCCTGCTAATAATGGAGCTATTGAAATAAATCCACCTTTTCGCCTCGGTCGTGTCTTTTTTTTCGTTGATGTCTTTCTTTTTGCTATTTTTCGTCTGGGCATTATATTTATCTTTAGATAAACATTTTCTTTATTCCATGACCCTCAATGCCTTTTTCGTTGCGCCAGATACTGCTCCAGACGCTGCTGCTAATCCTAATGTACCTAACACCGGCAAAAGTTTTGGTATTAACGTTCTGGCCATTACAGATTGTGCCGGACCGAAGAAACCACCTTCAACGACGATGTCGTTTACCATCGCTGTTATTTGTGCAGCACTTAAATTTAAAACAAAAGGTTTGCCGCGGTTATACTTATTTGCTTGTTTTTTGGTTAACATTAATTTTGTTAAAATACCCAAAACGCCTGCGTTAGGTTTAATTCTTAATGATACTTGTCTTTTCTTTGCAACAGCAGCTGCTAATTTTTTACCTTGACTATCAGTCAGATATATATCTTTTGCAATATATTTTGTCATCTTATATTAAAGTTACAGATTAAACTTGTACCGACATTTTACCTTCGATAAAGTCAATCGTAATAGTTCTGTCGCTGATCACTAACGCGTACACGTACAACTGCGCCACTGGAACTGCTCCTACTGTCCAAGTAATTTCAATATCAGCAGTTGAAATTACATCTCTTTCATTTTGTTTACTAACATCAAAATAAAATATCGGATAAAGTGTACGAAATTCCTCTACTGATATCTGAGATTCATCTCCAACATCTTGATATTTTTGCAATGCGTCGAGCAGGTATATGTAAGGTCGAGTAATATTTTTATTAGCGTCATCTGCAAAATTACATTCTATCGCTCGCTCCGGATATTGCTTTGAATTTATTCTAGCATATATTCGTCTAACATCAGCATTATCAAATATTGCATTATTTTGTTGTTGGTTACCACGTCGCGCTTGTTGCTGAAATACAACAAATAATTGCCGTGGCTTTTGTTCAGTCGACGTCGTTGTGATTCGCCATGTGTATTCTGTGGTATTTGGAACTGCTGTTTGATATATTTTATGTTGCTGAAAATAAATCTTCTTTGTGCGGTTTTTAAGAATATCATCTAATTCGAGCGATTTTGAAACTGTCGGCGTTATTCGTGGCATCCACAGCGCAAGTTTGTTTATGATAAACTGTACATCAGCCCCGCCTGACCTTAACATGCAGTCGTTTTGTTCTGCTCGATCTAAAATTAGTGTATGTTTAACTCCACGAAATACTTTATTGTAATCGCGACAAAAGCCAAATATTGTACTTAACGGCAGCATCATTGTAATTTGACTTGATATTGCTGCAAGTGCCTTTCTCTTAAAATAACCATCATTGTAACGTTTATTTCTTACGCTAATTGCGTTATTAATCAAACCTAATATTGCAGTACCGTCAGCAGCCGCAGCTGGTGGTGGTATACCAAGATTATTACAAGCTGCAGTAAGTGAGGTTCTTGTAGCGTCTGCATTAGCGGCTGCAGCTGGTGTGGCTATACCAAAATTGTTAGCATTAGCGATAAGAAAATCTCTCACATTTGCGGCACTTGCAGCAGCATCAGCTCCAGCTGCAACTGCTACCCTTAAAATAAATTTATTTATAGCAGGAATTGTTGCACCAGCTCCAGTATCTTTAAACCACATCATATTAGTTGCAGTTGATTTGGAGTAATCATCGGAAAACGAAATAGTATTTAAGATTGTACTTGCAACTTGTAAGTGAGTTGAAATATCCTCAACAGTTTGATTGGCCAGCTGATATCTAGCACTTTTAAATAAACACCAACCGTCATTTATAAGAGCTACTTCTGTTCCAGCATCAATTTCGGCAGGTGGAACAGCTACTGTCATAATCTGGACACGAACTTCTAACATTGCTTTATGAGGTAGCAGAAATACGTCATCGTCTCGAGTATTAAATGTTCTGACGCCAGCCTTATTTGGTTCGTTAGAATTTTCATCGAGATACTCAACATATTCAAATTCTGTTACCGTGTCGTCTGTATCATAAATTTCTGCTAAATCGAGATAATTTTTTACAGACATTTTTTTATTTATTAGGTTATATAAATTTATTGTGGCGCTGTTGCTTTAGATATTAATTTTTTTATAATTTGTTCTCCTTTCGGTGATAAAAGTTTTTTTGTTGTTGTTATCATTGCGCGTTGGGTTTCTTTTGTTGGTGCGATTTCTGAAATAGCTTGTTTTATTGTCGGTACGCCGCTTTTTATTTTATCAGCTATTTTTTGTCCAACAGCAGTTCCAGCAGCAGATACAGCTCCAGTTGCTAAAGCTTTTGATGCGTCAAGTGCAATTGGTGCAACTTTATGAGCTATTCCTGGAGCATTTTCTATAATTTTAGCAAATATATTTCCCAAAAATCCTCCGACTATTTTTCTTCTATAAACTTTTTTCTCTGTTTCGTAATATCTGAGGTTGCATAATTTTATTGCCAAATCTTTTAGCTTTTCTTAGAAATTATGTTTACTATTTTTCGCGTAAGTGTAAATAATAAGTAACAATTTCATTGTTCATATCCAGTTGTCGTTCAGATTGATCTGTCAAGTGCATATTTACTTCTGTTATCTGATTTTCAACATTTAAAAAGATAATAAATAACCTGACGTGGATTAAATTGCATGATAGATCCTGGTGGAACGTCTGGTGAAAAACTGTATATTGTTTGTCCTTTACTACCCTGAGCTGAGTAAGATCCAGATGCAATAGAGCAATTTATTAATATTGTGTTTACGTCAGTTATATTTACTGGATTTTCACCGTCATGTGTAATAGATTCTTGAAAAGCAGGATATAATTTATGGAGAAATCCTATCAGTGGTGCGATACTTGTTGGCGATATAAAATTAACCACTATATTTTTTAATGTCATTCTAGCGCGTAACGTATTATAATTTGGTCTAAGCGCAAAATTATCAGCTTTACCTATATTTTTTTCTATTAGTTCTTTTATTATTTTATTTAAATCAGTAATATTATAAGCTCCTTGTGGAATTTTAAGTGTTTTCCACGTGGTTGGTGAACGAGTAGCAACAGCAAATGTAAAATCATCGTTTACTCCAGTTTTTACATTAGCCATAGAATTCCAACACGTACAGGAAATTAGTCCAATTTCATATTGTTTTTCACGATCTAGTTCTATTGGCGGAATATACTTTACCGAAAAATTTGCGCTATCTTTATCAGATTGGCCAGAGTCTAGTAATAATGTTGCTGACATTTATTATTATATTTTTATAAAATTAAATCGCCGCGATTAAATCGCGATGTAAAGTTTCGTATTCGTCAGATGTTAATAAATTTTCCTATCTCAAATTATCAAGTATGTCAATAATTTCATTGTCAATTTCAACACCAGTATTTCCAGCTTCTTTTGATGATATCAATAACATTAATCTGCCAATCATTTCAGTAACTGATGCGAATATTTTAACACCAGTTCCTGTTTTTTCTTCTAATACACTTACAGTTTCTGTTGGACTTTCTTCTAATACACTTACAGTTTCTGTTGGACTTTCTTCTAATATTCTTTCTGAATCTATTTCTTTTGTACTTATTTTCTTTTATTCGATTAATAGCTTTGATATAAAGATCAGCGATAATTCCATGTCGGTAATTTTCAATATTTTGGTAATAATTTCTATTTGATGGTAATATACCATCGAAATATTTCTTACTTTCTTCTTTTATTTTTTCTAGCTCTTTAATTTTTCCTTCAGTGTTGTACTCTTTTTTGATAATATCGTATACTCTCGAATCTTTAAATTTATGTTTTAGGGGAAATAATTTATACTCGACATCTTCTATTTTGTTATTTATTTTTTTTAAAATCCGCTTCAAATTTTGATAACATTTTTGGAGATTCTTTTATCGGTACATATTCTTCTTCTTTTATTTTTTTAGTCATCTCACCGAACCTTCTTTCAGTCGGTCCAACTACTGTTACTTCTAATAATCTTCGTTCAAGTGCAAGTGGATTATTAATAAGCCGATCTATTTCAGCTTGTCTAGCAACAGGATTATGTATATGCGCTGTAAGTAACTCAGCTAATCTTCTTTATTCTTCTTCAGATCTTTCAATAATTATTTCCATCAGCCGCTTCTTGTTGTTCTTTAATTAATCCAAGTAAACCTTTTTCTTGTATTTTTTAAAGTTCTTCTGATAGTGGTTTAGTTTCAGGTTGTTTTCCAAGTAAAGCCTCAGTAACTGGTTTGAGAGCGGCGGCTGTTGTTTCTGTTGCAGCCACTTGACCACGTCGTGCTTGTTGGATAATCTGCCTAAGTTCAACTTTAGATTTAACAAATTATTTTTAGATTTTTATGTTTTCTGTACTTTGCTTGTCTTTCCATTTTATTATATATTAAATTTTATGAAACTAACAAAAACTTACTGTATATATTTTTCAATACAGCATCGAAACATTTTACTCATATCATTTGTTAATTTATCAAACAAAAAAAAAGTCATATTTATTTGCTGTTGCTTTATGATATAATTCAATAAATTTGTCTTTTGTTACACCACAACATTGCTCGTTCGCGATATTTCTAACGTCAACATTGTCCAGTCCAGGAAATAATATAAAACAACCAGTATTTCGCCGAATAAATCTGTCAACATTATAAAAACCCTGAGCGAGATAAACAGAACTACATTTCTTATTACGTGATAATGAAAAATATGATCTTATTTTATCCATTTCCTCGTTGTTTAGCGGAATATCATCAAAAACAACTATCATGTGTTCGGACGAATCAAGTTGATTAACTGGAACAAGTTCTTCTGGTTGTTTGATAATAAGAAAATCTTCACCAGCCTCAAGATCATCACGAAGTTTGTCATTATAATTGTTAAGTAGCTCGTACTTATCCTGTTGTGGATTAATTGTGTAAATATAAACGCGATCGTAGTTAAAATTATCTCCGAGAAGTAAATTCATAAGCAAGTTTGTTTTCCCAGATCCAGTTCTTCCAACAATAAGATAATGACAATCTGGAAGTTTGTTTTCATGTTTATGTTTCACCAACCGCTCTGTATCAAAGTTTAATATCGACGATTTTGCCATTATTGTTATACAATTTTATGTTATATAAAAAAAAAAATTGTCAGATGATAAATAAATAATGAGCTATTATACAAAATTTGGAACAACATTAAGAGATTCGTCGGCTATAAGTACAATAACATACGGCAATATTGATTTATCGGGATATCTGAAAAAAACTGCCGATACAATGACAGGAAACCTGTATATGTCAAATCAACGAGTACTAGATTTAGAAACAAATTATCCATCAATAAATGTTGTTAATACACAAGCTGTTAGTTATGCACAACTAAAATCTGTCGACGATAATAAACTGTCACTGAGAGGGGGAACTTTAAGCGGTAACTTAGATATGTCAGGAAATTTTTTTTTATAAATTTAGAGACCGGGTATCCACCAGCAAACTTAAATCAAACACAAGCGGTAAGTTATATGCAGTTGTCATATGTTGATGATATTAAATTTAATAAAACCGGTGGAAAGGTTACAGGTAATATTAACATGTCAGGTAACAAAATAATAAATTTAGAAACTGTATATCCGCCAGCAAATGTTGATAACACACAAGCTGTAAGTTATGCGCAACTAAAATCTGTTGACGATAATAAGCTTTACAAAGCCGGTGATACAATGACAGGTAACCTGTCTATGTTAAATTCAAAAATAACTGGATTACCAATAACCTCACCACCAGCTAATGAAACCGATGCTATTAGTTATGCTCAGTTAAAAGATGAACTTATCCCATATTTTAAAAAGTCCGGTGGACCGATGTCAGGCAACATAAATATGAAAGCCAACAAGACTTACGTTCCAGTTAACCCTAACGATCTGACAAATAAAACGTACGTTGACAGTCTGTCTAGTAGTGTAAAACAAACCAAAAATAATGTTGGGTATATTCCAATATTGTTTAAGGCAACTGACAATCGAGTTGGGTTTGAGGTAAGCGCATCAGCATATTATCCTGAAAATAATCCTCATTACGCTTTCTCTGTTAGACATGAATGGACGACCAACAGAGAAGCTGAACACGTTTGGATCAAAATCAAATGTCCCATTGCAGTTGCTATTTGGCAATTTCATTTGCGAGGTCGATTAAACTCTAGTGTTGGTCGGATTTATAATTGGCAATTGGAAGGATCAAACAATGATATCGACTGGACAATATTATATAACACAAATAGCACGTATATTACAAATAGCACGTATATTACAACAGCACAATATTTTACAATTCCGATAGAAAAGACTGTTAACAAGTACTTATATTTCCGGGTTAATGTTTTTGCTGCTGAGCATCCGTTTCCAGGACTAACAGCATTTCAAATATATACACTAAATGAACAAATTTAATCTAATGCTATAAAATAATGTCAGAACCACCAATTATAACTGTTGCGAGGGAATTTTATGATAATATTTTTAATCCAGAAAAATATGTTAGGGATGTATCATTAGCGGCAAGTGCGATAAATACTATGAAAAATTTTAGAATTCCAATGATAAATTCTCCATTGTTAGAAGGAGAACAAATTTTTGCTCGTGTTATACATATGAGAAGACCACAACTGAAAGAAGCATTAGAAAACGTTGATATTATAAGCGGATACTGTCATCCTGATGATTGTCTGGAAGAATAAAAACAAGTTGAAATCCTGTTAAAAAAAAAAATATTGCTCGAGCTTGATTCTGGAAATATAAATTTGATAATGATATCAGGTTTATTAAAAACACGAGTAGCGCAGGTGGAAAAACAAATAAACGATACCTATGATCGTCTCGACGAACTATCAGAATCTAGGATAATAGGAATAAAAAGAAACAGGAAGTTATATAGTAGTGTTTCAAAACGAAACATTTTTAGCATCTCGGCATGTACTACCACGACAAAGAAACCTTAATTAAAATCATTACTATGACACCAGACATGGAGTTACTTATTAAAGCGTACTCAAACGCAATTTTGCCAATGATACGCAAAAAAAGACCCAGAATTTGAGCCGATTATTGTTGATAAGTCTCTAAAAATAATCAAAGATTTTAACGATGAAATTAGTGACCTTAATGATATTGAGCGAGAAAAGTTTTTTGATCAAGTTGATCAAACAAATTTGGAAGTAAAAATTGATTCTTATTACAACATAAGTGAAGAAGATGATATTCCATTTCCATCAATCCAGCGCTCTAAACAATTGTTATTACGAAATTATTACAATGAAGTCGAGAAAATACTCACAAAACCATATGAAAAATTAATGTTAAAAGTAGCTTCTGCTATTGGTCTGCTAACAATTGAATTAAAAGCACTCAAAAAATTAATGCTAGCAAATATTGTTGTCGCATATAGAATTATCAGACAACATCTTGTTCTCAAAAATTTCACGTTAGATCAGATAAGCTCGGTATTAGGGTATATTGATAAAACAGAAAGCGATTACAATAATTTAGTGAATGAAACAGATTTGTATGAACGTGAAGTAGGAAATACTTTTGACTCATACGATTGGTTAAAGATAACAGATGCACGATATAAGGATACTTCGTCAGATGTTTATGAAAAACACAGAATTTTTATAGCTGATCCTAATAATAATACATTTCGTGAGTTTCTTGATTCAATTGCTGGTGTCAGAACTTTTGTTTTTGTATAAAATATTGTATAATGAAAAAACATATCATCGATTTCAATCACATTTCAGAGGAAATTCCAAAACAAGATGTTGAAGCGCTAGTACAATATTATAAATTTTATCATAAAAACCTCTGGTGTGTAAAAGAATGTTATAAATACTACCGTAGAATACTTCGAGTATTATCATATTTGCTATTGTTAATAACTAGCTCTGGTATAATCTCTAGTGCAGCATTATTAAATCTGTTTTTGTTAATAATATCTGGTGTCGGTGTCTCTCTTTCAACACTTGTAAAAAAAAATTGAACCTAAACTTGAAACAAAAAAAAATTCTTGTAAAACAGCAAGTATAACTTACAAAAAATTACTTGATCAAATACGATCTTATTTGCGAGGTGTAAAATATGATATGGACGATTTAATACGCGAGTTTCGTATTATTGACAGTATGTTAACGGATACCCTACCAATGAGAGTCAGCAGGTATGAAAAAGATTGGTTACAACAGTAGTAGATTAATTATCAATAAATGTCATTGGATCATCTGACCAACCTCATCTCTCCAAAATTTGAGGAGGGGGTGAGGGTTCTGGTCTAGAATCCTCTTTGGGTTTCAAAATTTCATCATTTTCTGAGATAAAAATTTGGAGGAGGGTGGTTTTTTGAGGGAGAGGGGGTCTCTGAGGTGGTGAAAAAATGTCAGAATATATTTATTTTAGAGGGGGTGAGAGTTTCTGACCTAAAACGCTCTTTGGTTTTAAAACCTCAATTACTTATACTACTGCGTTGTGCTGCAAAACTTCAGATACGAAAACAGTGCTAACATAACTCTGTGATTCAGATGACCTCATATAAATATTAGTTGGATGAAACATTACCATAGAACTGTTCCAGTAAGCAAACTGGATTTGTTCCATGCTCTGACATGCACAATTTTCATCAAAATCCACTTGTACCAGTACATGATTTGTTGGGAGTGTCTCTTATTTCCTTGACTGCAGAGTACTTGATCTTAACGTTCTCAACATGTTCAACAAATACCTTTAACTTATGGTGTGTTTTTAAACTCTTGTGAGGGCATCTGCGCATTAACTATGTGCATCATTTCCATTCCATGTGCCATTCTAACCCTTTTCCATTCAAGGAATATAACATTGTTACAATTGATAGTTGACAGTACTTCGTTAAATCCGTTATCTTGATGCAGTTTCACAAATTTGTCAGGACTCGAGCACGATACAGCGCCAAGTATTGCCATGCGTCTTAGATTCAGTGTAAAGTTCTGACGACTGGAGCAAAACAACTATTCTAGAAGCAACGTCTGCCAAGGCAGTGGGACGAGGTCTCTAGAAAGAAAACGGCGACAAAGCAATTTTGTAATCACTCTCTGCAATAAACGAAAAATATAAGTCATGTAAATAATAATTACAAACTCTTTTCTGCGTCTTATCTTTACAAGACTTTACAACATCATCTTATTCCAGGTAGTCACGCAAGTTGTCGTTTTTTTCTAGAAAGAAATGAAGATCATTGACTACTTTTTGCCTGTTTTTTAAATTTCATGTTTTTGTTAAGAACGCGCGTTTTGCTTTCCCTTTTGTTTTGCGCATATTAACACTTGTTGCCTTTTGGAGAGTTCAAATAAATCTATAACTTCTCATCACCTTTACGCAAACTGCTTTGAAAATTGTCCTTCAAAGCTGGATTCTTACCATTGGCATGTGTTACTTTCTGACACTCACGAAACAGAAGAGCTTGTGTATTGTTCCCGCTGTTTTCGGCGATAAATCTGCTTCTCTAAATATCTTCTCTGCCTTTCTTTTTAGTGTAGTGATTTTTTGACGCTTTCTTTTTTCTATCTGCTTTCGTTTTTTATTTAAGCTTCGCTGTAGATTAAGATTTTCCCTTTTTAAAGTTGTATTTCTCTATATGCCTTTGAGAAAGCACCTGATACCCTTTCCTTTGACGTGGTGTTATTGGAGGAAAGTTAAAAACTAAATGAACTGAATCAGCATTATCAGTTCCTTGTGGAGTTTCAATCTTCAACTGATACGTGTGTAGAATGTAACACTCCGTTTTCTTGAATATGTTTACAATTTTAGTGTTGTTTGTATGCTCGTACATTCTTCTTTACTGTCCATCGTCTTTGGCACTCTTACTTAGAAGATACACTGTTGTGTAGTAGGACTTTATTCTCTGACGCTCCAGCGTAAGCCATTCATGACCTCATCCAGCCTTCTTTCTAGCTCTATATTTTTTCATTTTGTCTGATTTGGTCTTTGTAATTCTGTGAAAAAATAAAAACTATGAATGTTTGTGCCTAAATACGGTAGTGTGTATACGAATATACCACAGCTACACAATTGGCCCTCTGATACCCTACATATTTGGCGTTTCAAAGGTTGCATTTAAAAGTGTTCTACTGTTTTTGCATGTAAACCTCTCCTAGGGCATTCAACGGTGTGGTTTAAAACTCTGCAAACGGTCAAACGGGCGTTACAACTGATAAGACCTTGTCGGTAATCTAAGGGATATTAAATCTAATCTACGGGACACAATTTTTAAATTGCTAAATGCTCTGCTTGCAAATGTAGATTTATTATTTGAGTACAATTATTCTTAGAATTGAACAATAACACTATGTAACACAATTTTTGTTCCTGGGTAGTAAATGTTATTTCGTAATCAGCAATTCTAAAATTATTTTGGATTTAATTCAGAATACCATATGTAACAAGATAACCGAGTTGGGATTTCGGACTCACAACTGAACACTTTTGATGGAGACACATATACAATCTTTATTGATGTATGACTTGAATAAGAAAAGAATATTGATTAATACGTGCGTGTATAAGATCCAAATATTGGACACATTAACATAATACGCACGAACCAAATGCAACAAATATAAATACAAATAAATGACCTTACACAGTACAAGGACAAAGGTGAAAAATTCAGAGTAATTTCACACGATGAAAGGAATGGGTATTTTACTCAAAAATAAAAATGATGTATTCACTCAACTAGTGAAAAACGAGATTTTTTTTACTCAAATAGTAAAATGATTTGATTGGGCAGATATCATACAAAAAATATCTTTACACTCCCAAAACAATGGGTATAAGAAAACCCCAAAATTAGCCCACGGCTAAAAGATTACATGCATGGAGTAACACAAAATACTCCCGCCAATATCACACTTGACTACCAATCACACTGGTCAATCAAACAAGCATTATTATACGTAGTCACCGACCACCATTCAATTCCTTGGGGGCCCCGAGTGGCCGAGTGGTCTAAAGCGCTCACCCTTGCGGATCACTGCCATCTCACCTCTGTCTGCGTGGGTTCGAGTCTCGGGTTCGGCAATGTGGGTATGTGAGAAAGCTGGTAGCTTCTCTTGGGTCGGTGGTTCTTTCCGGGGTTTTCCCGGGTTCTTCCTCCACCATTAATACTGGCCGCCATGTATAGCCTATCTTGTGCTGAAAAATGGCTTTAAACCCTACAACAACAACAACAAGAACAACAACAACAACAACAACAACAATTCCTTGGTCAATCAGGCAATCAGAGCCCACCAATCCGGTCAGCAACGCCCGATCACCTGCTACTCGACCAGCAACACTGTTCACTCAGCTTTACGGCTGCTCTGGTTAATTTCTATGGTTAGCTCTATAGCTGGTACAACGACGATTACAATTACCATGGATCATTCTGGTCAGCTCTACAGCTGAAGATGTGCAAGTCCTTAAGTAGACTGCTTACTGACAAGACGTTCCGTAATGTGAAGATATCACTTAACGGTGAGGCATTTATATACAGTCGATGTAGCCGTGCTAGATGTAAATCGGTTTTTCCCATCGAGAGCACTTCACACGTGCGGCAGGGATGAACCGAACTCACTATTTCGAAATATTGTACAATATACATAAATCACCCTGGGGCTACGTTGTACACAGAAAACGAAACCCGGGTACATGTATTTAATAAATAAATGGATTTATACAATTCCGTGACATCGTATTTTTTTTACATTTTTACTTTGTATTCTAGGGAAATATATTATTTGTTGAATTTTTCAAAGCTTGTTGCTTTTCACCTTTTTCTGTTACTTCTTTCAAGAGCACAGACTCGTACCAGTACATACAATTGTACCTATGTAAAAATTAAACGTAATACAAAGCTTCAGCATGCATTTCAGTTTAGAGTCTTAGTATGAAATGTCCCCGATTTTATTGTATAAGTTGTTAAAGCGCACAGATATATCCAAAGCATAGTAAAACCGATCTTACTCTCCAGAGGCTGGCTAAGATAAAAGATGTCCCCATTTTTAAAGTAAAAATAGTACGACCTCGTTTCGTAGGTCTGACAAGAAGGTGTTGTGTGTGTGTGTGTGTGTGTGTGTGTGTGTGTGTGTGTGTGTAAACGGGAACATCAGTGAGAAAACACATCAACATACCGTGCATGCACCTCGAAACGAGTATGTCCTCGTTTATAGTGTCAAAGATGGATTGCTACGATCTTACTTAGATGTAAAAGCCTTCAGCTAAGCGTAGTTGTGTATGTTCCCAATTTGTCAGTATTATTTCAGATCATACCATACGCAAAAAGTACGCACGTCCCCTTAACCTTAAGAATGCATGTGTATCAGCCGGAAAACTGAGTCCCCGTTTACGCTGTAAATTTTCATTGTCAGCACCACTGCTTTCTCGTTCATTCTGGCACCGAATTACTCAGTGAAGATTACTCATCACAAAGATCGGAGAGGAAGACCCATTATCTGTTTATATTATTAATGAATAGCCTACCGTACATAACACGTTTTCACCAAATTAGAAAGATCGGGAACACATGAAAATTGAATAGACGGTTTCGCAAATGTAGTTAAAACCACTTTTAAAAAAAAGAGAAATACGGCGCAGAACATGAACGCTTGAAATGTAGATTGCTATATCGACAATTGCAGTTGTGTATTTGAAAGCTTGTGTACTATTATGTGATTTTTTATTAAGATATTGTAAGAACGGTATTTTGTCATGCGGTTTAAATATTTGCATCCATTAAGTTTACTACTACTACAAATCATCATCATTAAAACCACCACCACCACCACACATGGGCGCACGCAGCAATCATACTGCAAATATATATATATATATATATATATATATATATATATATATATATATATATATATATATATATATATATATATATATATATATATATATATAAATTCCCACAAGTTTAAGCATGCAAATGAAGCTGAAAATATGTAACAAGATTCTGTTCAAAACGCTTAATAAATATTAGCTTTAGTTTCAGACTGCTTCTTATACTAACTCTCCCGGCCTTGACTGACTTACCCCTGCCCCCGAAAATCCTGACCCCCCCCCGCACAGTCTTGACCCTCCCCCCGCACAAAATCCTGCGGACGCCCATGCCACCACACTCATCATTGTTGCAAATGAGCATCAAATGAATTGTCTACATAGTACTCAAGTAAATAATTATGTTAACCGTTCCTTTCGTACACTTTACAGAATTAGAATTAAATCTGAAAATCGATCTTAAGCCAAGTGGCAAAAAATTGTTTTGTAAGCGTTGCACATCGCACCGGTCACGACATAAAACATAACAGTTTTCATATATTAAGTGTGTCTCTGTGTATCTTAAATGGGCAGGCATGAATCGGTAAAATTAAGGCAAAGAAAAAAATATTTCTATGATTCTTGCTGACTCATAGTTAAATTATCGAAAACTGCTCTCATTCCCTTTTTCTTTCTTTCTCTTTCTTTTTTCTCTTTCTTTCTTTTACTCTGTTTATTCGGCACTTTTAATATTCTTTTCATGTTGCCTAATTTTCGTCTTTCTTTCTTTTTCTAGCTGACTTCTTTTTATGAAATCCAGAGATAATGGCACAAGTGTTTGAAAGATTTGAGCATAACTTAAATAGTTTTTATTCGATTTGCTAATCACTGTGGCTATATTAGTAATTGCTTATGCATTAATAATATACGAAAGTTAATGTTCACAACACTGAAACAATCAGCTTTCCGTTCTTTCAAAACAATTTTTCTATCGTCCATGATAATAAGATATTTGTCGTTTATAGCTTAGTCAAATAAGTATTCTTTTTTTATCACAAATTCTAAATCTGGCTGATGTAAATAAGACGAATCGCGTCATCTATTATACCATTATACTGAGGTATGTTTGCAAAAAGTAAACGGTAATGTACATGAGATGAAAGATTACGTATGTGAACCGCAGTCTAGTGGCATGACATTTACATTTCGGTAATTTGTTCAGTAATTTCATTAATTCAGTAACGGTGTAGGTTAAACCACCATGCAAACTCATAGAATACATGCATATACTGGTTGACTAACATTTTTGTCAACGAATAATAATTAATCTTTTGTTCCTACGCCCAAGGAGGCCTGGGTGTATTCAACAATGTATTTGTCATTATGTGTGAAAGCAGTTTAAAGTCACGCCACAGGTCACCGGAGAGGATGAACTGCCATACCTGTGCAAATATCCTTACAAAAAGCACTGAATATACCTTTAAGCTTATTTTAACTTGGGAACAATTGGTTGCGTTGAGAATCTGAGCACGTGTTATGTACTACAATATTAATAACAAATAGTTTACTGAACAAATATAGACTGAGAGAACGCATTATAGATTTAGGTTCTCCTCTTTACAATACCTGATTAAAGAAAGATATGCAAGTCTCTCAGGACTCCTTTCATATTCTTAGTTGACAAATTCTACAGGTGTTCGGCTTAGGTAAAATTGAATTCAATCGCAATTGCTCGTATATTATAAAATTATGGGTTATACCCATCCAGACCAGCCCGGGATGACTGCATATGTGTGTCCTTGAGAAATGCAGTTAATTCCCATTTCAGCGGCATGACAAGCAAACAGGGTGTTAAAAGTAGTGTTGAAGCCAACAAAACCAAAACAAAACACACTACATTTTGAAATACTATGATATGATTGTTAGGACTCTATGGGCTTAAACTAAGTAATAGAAAAAGTAAAGCAAACAAGTTAAATAAAAGTCAACAAATAAATTATTTTACCAGAATACAAAGTGGAAATAAAAGTAGCACATAAGGTATTGTAAATTAAATCCCAAATAATCCTAAAAGTTATTTCTTATGCCTAATAGTATAGAGTATTCCGAATTATTTCTTGTAGTGTTCCGAATGAATTCCTGTCTTAAATCTGCTGACGTACCAATAATCTTGAATATTCCGATATACCAATAGTCTTGATGTATCACAATAATATAATCCAGAATGCCTTTGAAAGAGTCCCCATTTTCCCAAGAGCAGTGATGTAGTCCATAAGTTAATGAGCACTTTGTAATTTCAATCAATAATTTAGATGAAACATTCTTCTCAAATTATAACTGAACACAACTAAAATCCCGGATCATAGAATCCATAAAGACTAGCATTAAGATAGGAATAACTGGTTTGTTGACAAAACTTTTTGTACACACACACACACACACACACACACACACACACACACACACACACACACACACACACACACACACACACACACACACACACACACACACACACACACACACAC